>CAHIKZ030002622.1:777500-877500 GCA_903632075.3 Acanthosepion pharaonis
AAGCAGCCATAATGCTTGTAATTTATTCAATCAGACAAAAAAAAAGAGAATTTGCTGACTAAATACACAAACCATTCACCGATTAGCACTATGGGGAAAGGAAATTTTTATCAGTAGCTGCTCCTACTGATAACACACAGCTCTTCACATGAATTGAACACTCTGGCTGCTGATTTAGCATTTATATACATCATGTAAATAATAGATTAAAAAATTCCCTTTCTCTGCCATGTGCTGATAACTTAGCAGTAGAGTCTTTGACTGATGCCAAATCAGTTGAGTTTTGATCATGACTTGAAGCAATTAGAGGTCTAGCCACTGTGATAGGCTGTTGGGGGGGGGGCGCAGAGAAGTGATGTATTTTAAGCATTATTAAAAATTGTTGTAATCATTTTAACACCGCCTGAGGAGGTGCTATATTGCATTGAAACATTAATGCATTTTTATAGCGTAAATATGCATGTAATAACCTATAGTAAAGAATTATAGCTCTACTTTTGTATCGAGTCCTTGTTTACACCTATATCACACTGAAACACTAGTTCTTGTTCATTAACCAAATTCAAGCATGGTCAGTACTTAGACGGGTGACCACTTGGGAATACTAAGTGCTGTAAGCTTGGATGTGACGTGTGGATGGTGGAGTGGATAACAGCTCGGAATAAGAAATCTGAAAGATGAGTTCAAATTTCAGTTGGGTATGTGTGAATACCCTTGGGCAATCATACATTAAATAGAGACGTGATTGTCCTAGTGTCTTATATCAAGCCCTACCAACATGCATTGTGTCAGTAGAGTAATGCCCTGTTCCTCTCCATGAATCTGGGGAAGGCCTCTCTGCCCAACAAAGAAATTTCACAGGCTGAGAAGAAGAAAATAATAAAATGTCAATATAAAGATATTGCTGTATTTACATTAGTCGGACTATTGTCCTCATTTTGTCGCCATATTTGTCACGTTTCGTTCCTTGAGGACACATGGCACAGTGGATAAAGGCGTTGGTTAGATCCAGTGACAGACCCAAAGAAGGTGAGTTCAATTCCTGGTTAAGGCAGTGGAGAACTTTCAGAGGGAAAATTAGCAGGAGATAACTGACATCCATCAAACATGGCACGTGGAACTAGAACAGTCTACCCCAGTGATTGAAATAAAGGGTTCAGTTCGAAATTCCAACCACCTGAAGAAGGCCGGAGCGTACAATGGCTGAAACGTTGTGACAAATATGGCGACAAAGATGAGGACAATAGTCTGACTAATGTAAATACTGTACTTAATACCTCATCTCAGAAATATAGACAAAGATATTGCTCATGATTTATGTCGTTGCATGACCAAATGTTTAGAGTGCTAGTATTCCATACATAAGACTTGAGTTCAAACCTCACCATGATCAATTGATTAAGGAGGTAATATTAGCCTGGAGACGATCTCTGTAGCAGCACTATTAAGAAGTACTTAAAAACTGTACATATTGACCTATGCCTTGTGAATGAAACTAGCTAGATGAATGACTGGAAGTCATTGATGGTTGGTTTAGCACAGTCACATATCATCAATTGGCAGATAGAAGCTCTTTCACCTTGACTGAAAACCTATCTAGAGATGGTGTTATGATGAAAATATCTATCTCCAACATCCTGGCCACCCAGGCACATGCACAGAAACACCAACACCACAAGAAATAAACACCTGAGATCTACCTGACCAATGAAAAACAAAAATAGAACTCAAATGTATTGAAGCATTCTCTTTCCAGTTGAATTTTTTTCAAACATTTTAACCCAAGCAAAGTATTATAAAATAAAATAAGACATACCTCAGCTGATTTACAGGCAAATACTCAAGAGCGAGAGCCAGATATAAACAGGACAAAGCCCTGTCACAAAATGACCATTATCTTTCTTTACAAATGTTCCCGACACACGTGTTCCGGTCGAAAAATAAAATAATATTTAAAGTGCTCTATTTTTCGTCCAATAAAAATGCTTCCCTCCTAATTATACTCGCTTCGTTTTTCGAGCCTGTTAAGCCATAAAAAAACGCTATAAAAGGGGTCACACGGAAGTTCAACAGTCAGTCCACAGGTGGCCGCAAAACAGACCGTCACGGTCAGGTCAAGCGATCAGCAGCAGGAGAGCATCAACCACCGTCAACATGTGTGAACTACTATGAGAGATTGACCTAGATCCGAAGCTGGCTTATGAACTTTACTACAAGGTAGCTGTCCCAAACGCACATGTTGCTGTTGAAATAAACCATGTAAAAGTCTTGACATATATAGTAGGAGAACCAAACTAAATATGGCTGCAGTATTTAATGCATGGATGAATGGTAAGAAAGAACGCGTAATTTTAGTGTGACCTATTTGTAGTCATGTTACAGTAACCTCTTTCCTGTGGGATTTTGGAGGAAAAGAATATGTGAGTTCAAGTCTCACAGGAGGCTTGTTCTTTATTTTCTACCTCTGTTGATTATGATTAATGGTAACAGAATGACAGTCTGGGAGTTAGGGAAAATACAATTCACATTAAGATGATTGTAATACAAATTCAAAAATTAATTACAATAGTCAATACATCATCTAAATAATTTAAAAAAATATTTCTAGAAAAGACAAAGGGAAGCCATGTCAAATCAGTGAGAAAGTGACCAAAATTGAGATGCCTGTTCAGTATTGATTACGTTACAGATCCTTCTTTGGATTTTGTAAAGTATCTCAAGATGAACGACAGGAGCACCAGACCAGATATGGCAGCAATATTCAATGTATGGATGAATGGCAGATTTAAAAATGTGCAAGAATCATTCTGACAAGAAGAATTGTCTGGTATGATGCAGTGAATTTGACAAAACTTGTTTGGAGATATATGATTTTACTTATAAATCTATTGTAAAAGGCAAAGAAAAATAACTGAAACTGTTTGCCACATTGATTGCATACCTGATGAAGGCCATAGAATGAATTGGCTGAAATAATGTGGTCATAACAAAAAGGAATTAGATAATTAGTGTTAAATGCTCTCGCTCAAATCAGCAACTATTTCAATATGGCTGCTTCCTTTATGGCCACCTGGTGGCCTTATACTGGAACTACTGTGTCCCAATCAGGCATATCAATAGTATCCCATCCTCAGAAAATCAATTGGTTCCTTCCTTATTCAAACAATGTGAACTAACTTTTGTGTGTAAATTCTTGTGCATTGTATCTCTAATTTAATGCCTGTTTCAATCCTACTCAAAACAGTCTGGAAATTGGTTGGGTCCCAATATGTCTACAACCAGTACTGTCACCTGCTGGTTTTCACTAAAACCACTAACATTGAATTATTTACATTTTAAAGTTTCTTGCTGTCTTAATTATTTGCATTTCGCTATACACTTGATCAGTTTCTGACAGGACCTCATAATTGCTCTGTCTCTTGGTGAGGCAGTTGCTGTCAAATGTTCACTCAAGTAATATTAGCTGTAACTTTCCTATTTAGCATGACTTACAGATCAAGAACCACCAATTGTTCACTTTCTATCGTCAGTACTGTTGGAGGACAGAACATCATTCAAGCTCTTATTATCTCCAATGCAATCATCAGAGTCTATCTTACCCATCTACAAATCTACCATTCATCTTTGCATTGAATACTATTGCCATATCTGGTCTGGTGTTTCTACTGTTCATCTCAAGGTTCTTGACAAGATCCAAAGAAGGATCTGTAATGTAATTGGTCCTGAATTGGCTTCTCAACATCAGACACTTTTTCACAGATGTGATGAAGCTTCTCTTTGTCTTTTCTGAAAATATTTTCATGGCTATTGCTCTGACAAGCTTTTTCCCCTGACTTGCTTGGGGTGAAGTGCTTAAAAAATATTAATACTGGTATGGAATCAGAAAAGATGAATTTTTAACAGTTTTATTTGCACTAAATATAAAGGTTTCATTTGGGAGACATTTTTTAATTGTTGCATTATTAAAAATTGATTACATCAAGGGCTATGTCTATTGCTCTGCCTTCTACACTAAATATGGAGGTTTCCTTTAGGAGACCTTTTTTAATTGTTGCATTAATTAATTAAAAATGACTGCACATCCTGCTCTATCACTGTCTTTGGAACTATCAGAAAGGTTACATGAGGATTTTTCTTTCACTTAAAAGGATTTAAAAAATATGTATGCATATATATCTTACAGATGTGATGTGGCTTCCCTCTGTCTTTTCTACAAATATTTTCATGGCTACTGCTCTGATGAGCTTTTTTCTCTGGTGCCCTGACTACATGAATCTAAGCAGGCTACGAGATTTGCATCTAGGTCCCACCCATTTACTGTTGAAATGGTTAAATGTAACCGCTACTTCTTCTCCAACAGTTTTTGCCTCACACTTCTCGACATTGGAACTTCCTTTCTCTCACTTGTTTCCCTGAAAACTACAATCTTCAAAAATCTAAATGCAATGTCAATTGCCATCTTCTGTTGCCTTAATCTCTGTCCTTTTTCCTTTCCTCAATCTGACTCTTTTCTCTCACTTTCACTCTTGGAACACTGTCTGCTAGTAGCACTCCTGCCTTGCTTGGGGGGAAATGCTTAAAAAATAAAAACAAAAAAAAACAGGGTAATCTCACTCACATGACAGAAGCAATGACAAATTGCTGAAATCAATAGTCTGAACAATTGGAATGATAATGACCTATCTAAAAAGTACAGAAGGTAACTTGCACATAATTTGTGTATCTCGGGACAGCCATAGAATGAATAATCTGAAATGTGCTGCTAACAACAAAGACAATGAGTCAATAGTCTGAACAACTTTTGGAATAATGGCTCGTCTATAAAAATTTCAAGACATTAAAAGCTGTTGATGGATAATCCATTTTTCTTTACCAGTTTATATAGGAGTTTTGGTGATTTTCTTTCTGTGTTTTCTATCAACACAGTATTATCTGCTTATGTAATATTGTTAAGGATGTTCCCACCAATAACAAATTGTAGTAGTTATCTTAGAATTACCTCACTGTAAAGATTAAAGCCATTGACAAGATGGCATCCTTGCCTTACACCTCTTTCTATTTTTGTGTACATTTCTTCTATGTGTCATGCCTCTTCAGGGCAATGGCAATCATGGCTCTACACAATTTCCTGTCCTTTGCAGCTCTTAGTAAATTTTGTCTTTTTACCATAGTTCCTAAGTCCAGTTCTGCCATCCATTTACACAAGCTTATGAGGTAGGTGATGTGCTGCTTTCTTTTTTCCCTCTTGCATTCACTGTCATGTGAGTGTCAGATTTTCCAAGTACTCTTTCCTCATTATGTGCCCTAGAAATTTCAACTCTCTAATGTTAAGTTTCAGTATCCTTTATGTTTCCATATTCTCTAAAACGTCTTCATTGCTGTGTAGTCCATGGTATTTTCAGCATATTTCTGTAGAACCACATTTCTGTTGTTTAAGTCTTGTCTTCATCTGTGAGGAGATTGTCCAGCATTCACTACCATATAGGAGGACTAATATTATGTAACAATTCAGTATTGCTTTCTTTGTTTCTGTGGCCTCAAGTCTCCTCTTCATCTGTGCAGAGATTGTCTAGCATTCATTGCCATATAGGAGGACTGATAATATGTAACAGTCCAGTACTCTTTTGTTTTTTTCTGTTGCCTCAAGTTTCCTCTTAATCTGTGAGGAGATTGTCCAGCATTCACTGCCATATAAGAGGACTGATATTTCCTAACAGTCCAGTAATCTTTTCTTTGTTTCCAATGAAAATTTCCTATTTCTTAATACTTTGCTTATCTTTTGGAAAAGCATATTTCACTATCACAATGTGCCTTTGGATTTCTGTCCTGTGTTAAAACATTCCCAAATATTTAAATTGTTGTACTTGCTTAAATGAGGTGTCTCCAGTTTGTAGTTTGCATGTTGGGCCATTCCTTTTGTCAACAACTATGCATTCTATCTTCTTGTAATTGATGTTTAGTTTATCCTTTTCTTCTCACTTTCCTTCACTGCCTTCTGTAGGAGTTCTCGTAGTTTCCTTTCTATGTCTGCTATTAACATTGTGCCATATGCCTATCTTATGCTGTTAAGACTGTGACCACCAATAATGAATCCTGGTAGGACTTCTAATACTTTCTGAATCACATCACTGTATTTATTAAATAAGTCCAATGAGATGGTTGTTCAAATCCTGTATGGGATGGTTGCAAAATACTTTCCTCTCCCCAATTTATAAGCAGAAGCACACAAATGCATCTGGGATTTCTTCTTAGCCAATAAAATAGGCTGATTCACGGTGCCATCTAACTCAGTCCCAGTCTGTCTTGTCTTGAAGTCAGACTCTACGTTTGTGTAGTGAACTACCACAAAGGGCAAAAAGAGTCACGGCTTCATGCATTTTTTGCAATGCTAGAATAAAATAACTTACCTCCATTGTGAACAAAGATTTGAATGTGCTTCACATGTAAACTATCCAAAGGAGGAAAAAAATGGTAACTTTACAGGTTACATATTTAAAACAGATAGATCCCAAAGTCAAATACTCTCTCACAAGATTATTTTTGTGCATATGTAAATCTTGGCTGTAAATGATACATAGAAAATGGAGATAATGAGGCAATAGTGAGAACAAGGCAGAACGATTTACTGCTGTGTCAAACAGGCTACACAAGTTGTGGGCAGTAGAGTGTTTGAGAGGAAACTGATTGTGGGCATTGTTTGCAAGGAAAGAAACTAAAAAAGTTTAAACCTTTTGTGCTACAGTTTGATTGTCTAAATTTGACCTCATGTGTCAACTCCAATTTTTAGTTTGTGAACTTTTTGCCATATTACTGCTGCTTTGCCATATTACTGTTGATTTGCCATATTACTGTTGATTTGCCTTGCATATATTGTTTGCTTGCTTTATACGATTTGTTTTTGCCTCGTTCTTTTCTTTTTTTCTTAACTTTGTTGGACAGTTCAGTCATTTATTTACATTAAACCATGGCCACTTACTCTACAGTCTTACACCTCTTTTTAATTTTGTATATTTACTGAATTAATTTTCTGTTCATATGCAGGCAGTTTGCTCCCAGTATAGATTATGGATTATTCTCATATTCTTTCTAAATATGCCAAGGTTATCTTGCAGTTCAAATATTTCTTTGTGACATACTTTATCAAATAGCTTTGCATATTCCATATGTTTTTTTTACCAATGTTCACCCAATACAAGGACCAAATTCTAAAATTCCAAATAAACCAAAAGAAGCACAATCCAAAATGTGAGCTAGGAATTGTAGATATCAAAATCAAGCAGGTATGGAAATTTTAAAATCTGGGAAGTGTTTTAATAAATGATAGAAATTGTGGCACTGAAATCTGAAAGCACAATAGTGAAAGAGGACTGCCAAAAGTTAAAAAAAAAAAAGATTAAGAAACAAAAAACTTTCCTTAGAAAGAAATTAAAATTACTAAACCATCATTTAATATCAATCCTCCTAGATTGCAGTGAATTCTGGACAATTTCCTCACAGATAAAGAAGAGATGTGGGACAAAAGAAACAAAGAAAAGACAGCTGAATTGCTATTTAATATCAATCTTCCTATATGGCAATGAATGCTTCACAATCTCCCCACAGATAAAGAAGAGACTTGGGACAAACTGAATTTAAACCAGCCTGGAGAGGGAGGACTCCATCAGGCTATCTTGGCCAGGAAACACCACTGCTGCAGTACAAGATGGCCTATAGGACCTATGATTGTGATTTATATATATATATATATATATATATATATATATATATATATATATATATATATTGTAAGGAACAAGAAGACTTACCTCCTGCAAAGCGAGTTTGCTTGGCATGTCAGGTCCTGTTGAAAGATCACAGCCAGCATTAAAAAAGAAATGGATTATTCCAAAATTCCCATATCGCAGGCAGACATACAAAGGAAAAAAATTAAAAAAGACTAAGAATTCAAACCAGCTTGAATTTATAAAACTGGAAGTCTTGGGCGAACAAGAAGCAAGTCTCATATGCAAATTTTAGTTGCCCCCGACACGGGCATAAATAACGAGTCTGGGAGGAAGGCAAGGAAAGACGCATTGTTGGAGTGACAGTGTACGTACTAACGAGACTGAGAGAATAAGAGATCACTTGCAATAGCTCAGTTGGTAGACCGGAGGACTGGACGAAAGCAAGCACTTTAATCCATTTCAGTCATCGCAAATGATGGGCAAACTGAATTACCCACTTATATATATATATATAATATTATTCCAGAATCATTTTCCAACTTATCCAAGATGATTTTCGCCCTCTCTAACCTTCAAACTTTCTGTCCTGGAGTAACAAAGTGCGTCAGGTTTCATGTACAATTTCATTTGCAAGTTTTTTTTTTACTGCTCTTTGGACTAATAGGTGGAACTCTTCTCTTACATACCAAACATCTTATAGATTGAGCTGGATATTTTCTAACTGATCACTTTTGTCTAAATTAATTGATTATCCCTCTTCCTGTTGTAACTTCCTGATACAGTTTTCCTTTGCTGTTCCCTATTTTTTAAACTTATTCACTGTTCTTTTGATGGTTCTTGAAAGAACTCTGAAGATGTTATGTCATATTATGAATGTTGGTATAATTACTGAAAGCCTGAATGATCTTTTTCCTCTCACCATTGATCATTTGGGAAGACAGTGGGCACAAAGCACACGAATATATGTATATATATCATTAAAATGAAAGATGATCCATATGTGCTTCTTATAATATGTAGATTTAATCGGACTATTTATGAAATTTAAAAAATAAACAAACAACAAAACAATAAAAAGATTGTTAATAAGATTAATGGTGCTTATGTATATATATATATATATATGATATAATGATATATAATTTTATAGAATTTTATATATCAACAAACAGTATTTAGAAAAATATGACAAATTGGAAAGGTTTTTTCTGAAGTGTTTCAAAAAATCCTTTCCTGTTTGTCATATTTTTCTAAATATATATATATATATATATATATATATATTGTAAAGGTAACAAATTCTTTGGTATATAATCCAAGAGGATCCTACTAATATAAAATATTAAAACTGATCCACAAAAAGAGCTCAGTGTATTTATTATTACAGGGCAAATAAGTAATAAATAATAAAATCCAAAATTACCTCAAATGGGGAATAGCGTATTTCAGCAGACAAAAACACCGGTCATCTGTCTCATCAACCCCGTTGTTTATATATATATATATATATATATATATATATATATACATGATAGAAATTATTAGGAGGATTTGATAATTATATTTAAATAATTCATCGAGTCTGATAGAAATCTCAACAGAATGCGCAATGCTGAGTCCCAAATATAGGATGAAACGACCGTCCAGTGCTTTCTGCATTCTGTTGAGATTTCTATCAGACTCGATGAATTACTTAAATATAATTAAATATAACCAATTCAGTTTTATTAATATGAAAAAGTATTTCTGATCATTATAAAATTTAATTGTTTCTAGGATGAAAATATTTTCTTGAAAACTCTATGCTAAGGTGATCTGTTAAAGTCACCATCTTTAAACAGAGAAAAGCAAAAAAGGTGAAAGATTCATCCACATGTGTGGGAGAAGAAATAAATAATAAATATCCATATATAATATCAAAGGAGAGGGGGGTTTATAAAATTCCTATTTCCCCCATTCTGCCTTTCCCCAGACAATATGGTGTTGGGAACAACTATGAAGGTTTCATTAGTCAGGCTTGGTTATAGTTGGTCTTAAGATGTGTTCAATGTGGTTTTTAAAGGTGTGGATACAAAAAAAAATCAATGAGCTTTCCTTCACTCAAATCTTTCTTTTAGCTAAACAGTCTTGCTTTATATAACTTACACTGACCCTTAAGAAACATAGCTAACATCTTAAAAATTCAACTTCCATTTATTTTTAACCAAAACATGTTTACTCTTTTAGCTTCCTGTTTAAAGAAAGACCTTAAAATATTCAAGAAGATCATGTAGTTATTAAAGTCTGAGGTTGAAATAAGGTGATCAGGAAAAATATAATAATAGAAAAGTCTTTTGTTAAAGGCAAAAAAAGTCAGAAAAAAAAAATCATATTTTCATGTCAAATAACACGTACCAAGCATGATAAATGCTTAGGCGATCATGTATCTTTCAATACATGACTGATGACATAGATTTTTCCCCACAGCAGGTTGCCATTTCTTTCTGTGGTAGACCAGTTGCCATCCAAGCCTATAGAACCCGGTCTGTCCTGCTATTTACCCATAGCTTGGGGGAGTAGAAGAGGATTCATACTTTTCCCAAGGTTATTAACATCTAAGTGAATGTAACGGATTCAACTGGAATTTGAACTTGGCCCTCCAATTCCTCAATCAGAGCCACTATCCATTACTCTATGATGCCTCCTTTTAAGTCATGTGCCATGCGTGATACATGCTTAGGCGATCATGTATCTTTTGATACATGACTGACGAGGCAGATTTTTTTCCCAGCAGTAGGTTGCCATTTCTTTCTGAGGTAGATCAGTTGCCATCCAAGGCTATGAAACCCAGTCTGTCCTGCTATTTAACCATATATGGGGGGAGTAGAAGAGGATCCATACATTTCCCAAGGGCATTAGCACATAAGTGAATGTAACGGATTCATCTGGAATTCAAACTCATCCCTCCGATTCCTCAATCCAAGCACTATCCATTACTCCACCATGCCTCTTAATAACATAAAAGACATATTCAATTTATAGCATTTTCATAAACTGTTTGATTAAAATATTAATATGAATTATTATATATATAATATAAATTATTAATATTAAAATATCACCTATTTCAGTACAATAAATTAAATGTCTTACTTGACTAAGATATATAAAACTATTTAACATATCGCTTAGTTGACTATGTTAAAAGAATTAATATAACACTTACTTTACTTTATGAAGAGAATTACTATATCACTTAGTTGACTATGTTAAAATAATTGATATATCACTTAATTGACTATGTTAAAATAATTGATATAGTTGCAATGGGCCTGGTTCAGCATGGGTCACACTCTGCAGCTAATCACCTGTTCATTGGTATGGCTCATCATTTATTCAGGTTTTTGATCACACATACAAATTAGGGATAGTTTTAAAAAAGAGGTAGAATCACGCATAAGCTTTACCTAAACTCCAAACAGTGTCTCCAACCAGGCAGGTGAAACATTGTGGTCTCTTAACAACAGGTAAGTTAAAATTCCTAGGTCCTATTTCTCCACACTTTCTTCTGATCATGTGATCACAAAAAGTTCAGTTGGGTGCATGTCACTTTTGATGCATAATCTTTCTAGGGGGTGGGTAGTTCCAGAGTCTGTGAGGCACTCTCTTATCAAACCCTTGATGGCTGGTGACAGGGACACTGCTTGGTAAAGTTGGTTCATCTGTAGGTGATTTGTTAGCAGATTAATCTTCATCGGATTTTGACAATGTTGTTCCAACATGGATCAGTCTCATGCTTGCCTCAGAGCTGCTCTCATTTCCTGATGAGTATGACTCTGGGATGTGACGCACATCTTTTATGTGACATAAAAATGCATTAACTTCCACTGACTATTGACTTGACTCTGGTCACATGGCCCACTTTAAATCTTGTAGTGCATCTACCTTTCAGGACTTTGACCCAGACAAGATCCTTCGCCTTTTACATCGTGCAGTTCAGTTATTGAGAACAGTGTCAATTCCCTTGATTCTGACATGATATTTATAGGAAGACAAAACATTTGCTTCCTGTCTGCAAGGGTCATTATGTTACTAAGGTATATCTTCGCAATTCCATTTCTGGCTGAAGCGTTGACACATCAGAGCCGCACTCTCCAATCTTTCAGGAAGTTTCGGTAGTTCCTGCAAGCGAAGGTGGCATTGTTATCATTTTGTTCAGCAGACCCCACTCACGAAAAACAACTTTCAACTGACAAAGCACACTAACTCCTGGCATCAAATGGGATGCCATATTGTGAATTGGGAGGGTCGACAGTCAATGACAGTTAAGATGTGTCTACCACCGTAGTGGGTAATACCCATTCCTAACCAGTTACAACTGATGTCCACATCCAGTTACCCTCCCCTCCAGTGCACCAGCACTGGCTCTATCAACTGACATTCCATACAAGATTTTATTATGGATCTTAGTGCTACCTTGGATTTAGTTGGTCTAACTCATCTTACAAAAATGGCTGTTTGCCTTATCCCACGATGCCTGCTATTCTGGTAAATGTCTAATATCTGGCTCTCACTCAGAACAGAAGCACAAACCTTCAGTGTCATTTCTTACCCCTTCTTCATAGCCTTGAACCATTTTTGTGGCACTTTTGTTAGTTTATCAGTTTATTATTATAGTTTTATAGTTTATTATCTAACTAATACCATGTCAATTGACAAACAATATTCCTCAATTAGTTGCGAGAATGTTTGAAGTCTCCTCTTCACAAACATTTCTCCTGCTGCTTTGGTGTAGACTTGTGCCTTACCAGTCAAGCTGTTCTTAAGCCAATGATATGTGTACAAGGACTCATTTTTCAGATGGAGCACTTTCGCTTGTCACTGAAAAACCAGATTGATACCTTTTATTACTGCACAGAACTCAGCCAAATTGATATCTCTGAAGCAATTGTCTAGAAGCATGAATCCTCAGTCAGCATTCTGTTTTTCTTCCTGTCACAAGGGAGCTTACATTGACCCACAAGTCCCTATCTTGGCCAGTAGCATACCATTCTTGCTTCAAGGGATTGTTCTGTTTCACTCTAGAAATTGTTTCTTGTATCATTGTCTTCAATGAAGTATCAGTCAGCTCTTCGTTCCAGTCACAGGAAATCATGTTCACTCGCTGTTTGACAAATCTGACGGTCACTCTAAGCTGACCATAGACAGGGAAATGTCTAGTAAGCTTTCCACAGAGAGAAAATACATTCCATTGCATGACTGGGTTAGAAATATCAGAAACTGCATTCTCCCTCTTCTATTGCAGCGTGTTGTCCTCCCCACAGACTTCAAGGCCTAATACTTTCATCATTCCTTCAGGAACTCTGGATCCCTGCTGTTGAATCCAAATCATGATGAATGCTCCTTGGCATATGTCACCAACACAACATCATTAAGAAAGATGTTTTTAATTCAAATCAGAAGATATGCTTCCCTTAAATCGAGTAGTGATACATTTGTACCTTTTACAGCATTCCCTCAACTTGGCTGTACAGATGTCAGCATTAGCTGTAAATGTGTTCACATGTTGATTGAGCTCTCTGTAGGCCATAACTGGGAATACGTTTTGTCTGGTGTGTTGGACCACGGCCATTAGGGGAACTAGTACTTTAAAGAAACCAGGTTTTTCGTTGAGGTAGAGTCAGCAAACTTTGGAATTATTTGATAGCCAAATATTTTGTCCATGATGAAATGGTAGAAAATAGCCAAAATAGTTTATAGTTGATAGATGCAATGAGCCTGGTCAGTACAGGTTAAACTCTGTAGATAATCACCTGCTCTGTGTGGCTCACCTCATATTCAGGTTTCAGTTTTACTGTCCACTGTGTCATGTGTCCTTAGGGACACATGGCACAGTGGATAAAGGTGTTAGTTAGATCCAGTGACAGGACCCAAAGAGTGTGAGTTCAATATCTGGTTAAGGCCGTGGAGAACTTTGAGAGGGGAATTAACAAGAGAGAACTGACATCCATTAGACATGGCATGTGGAACGAGAACAGTCTACCCCAATGAGTGAAACAGAGGGTCCAGTTCAACATTCCAACCACCTGAAGAAGTCCAGAGTGTACAATGGCCGAAACGTTGTGATAAACATGGCAACAAAGATGAGGACAATAGTCCGAATAATGTAAATAGTGAAAAAAAAACTGATCATAAAAACTCACACTATACTAGATTATGTTACTTGAAAAATTAAAACCAAAATACAATGTGTATGCTAGTGATGGGGGACAATTAATTGGAATCGAGAATCAGAAATATCAGAAATTTTTGGTGTATTGGAATCGGCATCAGAGAATTTTTAACCTAATTTCCCATTCCAAAAACAATTCTTTGGATTTGTTTTTTGTTTAAAACTTAAATTTTTCATTTTAGATACTACTAATAAAGAGATATAAATATTTATTGATTTTCAACTATCAATAAAATTAAAATCTATAGATCATAATAATAAGTATGATATAAATTTATTTTAAATGAGTAAAAAAAAATGAAATGTGCAAGTTTCTACTCAGTTCTCGATCTTTCCATAGTCTGCTAGTTTAAAGTCTGTTTCAGTTCAAAATATTTTCATTTTATTTTTTATTTTTAATTTCTATTTAAACATTGTTAATTCACACATTATAAATTACTAGCAGCATGGCCCGGTGTTGCCTGTGCTTGATTCAAAAATCGTATGACTCATACAGCAATCGCTATCACTTGACTTAAAATATTTTTTCACTTCTTTGCCTTTAAAAGAGTGCCCTTTGCCGTGCTGATGTTGCTACATGCCTTACTTCTTGCCTATCTCACACTGCAAATTTTTTCTAAGCTCTATACTAAACATTAAATTACGAAAAAAGAACTAAACAAAATGAACACAAAACGATCGGCTATAAAAAAAGGACCCGTAACTGGAAAAACCGAATGAAAAAAGAATGTTAACAACAAATACTTTTTCACACCCAACCCAGTTCTGCAGAATCAGAATCAACGTTGAGTTTAAGCAAGCGAATGAGCCAATTGGAGTAAAGTGCCATGCAGATTTAAATTTTTCCCCACTTGTGATGAATGCAGCTATCGATTTTTTTTGCATGCTAGCATGCTAGTTAACATTCGTGTCAGTCAGCTGTTGGCTCTAACGCTGGCCAATAGATTCTTCCTGCCTATTCGTGGCAGCCAGCTATTGGCTCTCACTCTGGCCAGTAGAAAATGGCCGCAAACTACATGAAAACTGCCGTAGAAGCATGAAAAAATCGATTATTTTCACTATCGATGGGAGTTGGGCAATGCAAAGTCAGTCTTGGCCTTCCCGTTAACTTGGAGCATGTGCATGTAAATTTTGGTGCAAATCCGTCGAAAATTGCGGCCGTGCATTCGTTACACACACACACATCCTGCCTTAGAGATTAATCAAAAATATATAATATAAACCGAAACGCAAAATGAATTAATGTTGCTCTACTGGGATCTCTTAAGACAATTTTTATTATTTTTTTAATTTATAAAAAAGAAAAAAAAATTATTGAATGTATGGAATTTTCGCCAATGTCACATTGAATTTCTTCACATAAAAAATTAACCTTGTGTCACAAATTGTTCTCGTGGCGAGGAAGTTAAATTACAATTTTTTTTTTATAATAGTTTTTAATCCATATCATTTTTAGTCTCGGTTATTGAATAGATTCATTTTTCTTTATGTAGCATTACTACGTAAACAAAAATAAATCTTCTAACTTTTCAATAACCAAGGCTTAAAAAAGTAAACATTCTTTTTATGAAACTTAAATTTGTTTCTACGAAATTCATGTATTTCTTAAACTTTTTTTTAGCTTTCTAAACAGATTTTTCTGTAAAATTTTAAGGAAATTGCACAATATTTAGAGAGCGGCTTTGCTTGTTAAAACTTAAAAGGGGGACAAAGAGACCCTTTCTTTATTTTGCAGTTAATATTAATAACAAAGTTGAATCTTTAAATTATAATTAATACATTAAAAAACAGTAGAAACTTTTTTTCTAACAATGAAAAATTTTAATTTTTTTAAACAATGTTTATTTCCAGACCCCAATTATGGCAAGTGTATCAAATGCCAAGCAGAGAAGTACTTTGGAAGTTTTTTTTTTTTTTAAAGCTTTCTGATGATAACCAAAGTAAACTGTAAAAAGCAAATGTCAACTGTACTAGCTAGGTACTTAACTTACTTGAGTGATTTATTACGTAAAGAAATTGTTCTCTAGTTTAAAGTCTTACCCAATTTTTAAAAAAAAATTCTAACTTTATTTCATAAGCATTTAGTTTTTTTGTATTGTTCATTTTTTCTACTAAATATTTTATTAATAAATATACTTTGTTCATTAAGTTTCTCAAAGCAAGTGTAGGGCCTGAAAATAATGCGAAATCAGGAATTTTTAACAATAACAGTAATTGTACCGGAATCGGTAAAAAAAAAATATTGATATTATTGTCCCATACTGTACTCAGCTGCATATTCTTACAGTGCGCATAGATGCCGTACGTCCAGGGCTGAGACGAAGTGCGTATAAGTCCTGTGCTAATCCATACGCTTAGTGTGCTCTTTAACAAAATCCTTATATTTTTTTATAATAAAATTCAAAGCCAAAATTATTGCCCATGTCTTAAAACGGTAACAGAACAAAATCCCAGCTTCTTATCTTCCAAAAAAAGTAGACAAATCCCAGTAGAAACAAATTTAACATTGAATATTCAAACAACTTATTCAGAATGTTAGACGATAAATCTATTAGCATGAAAGTAAAACAAATCTTCAAGAAAGATTTTTCATTTTTAAATGAAAAACTTTCTTCTTTCTTCAGGCATCGTGTTTCAGTGGGGGTACCTAAAAACCTAACCTACTTATAAGTTATAACTTATACTATTCAGTACTTAACTAACTTTAAGTAAGACGCACTAGAAAGACTGATTTCTTTTGCGTACTTAACGAATTTTTATAGGATTGTTCTGTTTGTTTGCTAAATAAATCAATCCACCGGACCAATAAACTGGTGAATAACGCAATAGAAATAGATCTTTCTTTGATCTTAGGTTAATTCGTGACACGAACAAACATAATCCGGAGTTATTTCGTGAATAAAAACTTTATTTAAGCCCTTAATTCGGCATATTGTATATGGCCTCTGTGGTTTGTTTACGTTTCGGCGCAAACTTTGAAAAGCTTTCTTCACGAAAGTTTGGGTCTTGTTATGGGATACTAGGATTCCCTAACTATGAAATATATCGAATATGTGACTGTAGCATTGTTAGGAATTTTTTTATTTTTATATATTGAATTGATTTACAAGGAATTTCTTCTAGCAAAAAAAAGAACAACTCGTGAAATACGCGACAGAAATCGATCTTCCGTATGTCGATTGTTGAGTGATGTCTCAATTTTACATTAAAATTTGAATTACAAGTTCTATGAATTTTCGATGTTTTTATATATATATATATATATATATATGTTTATTGAGACATTTAATTTTGTCCACTTTTGGGATAAAGAGGCTTGGCTTTTGTCCGCTGGGCTTTAATTAATTTTTAGTTTTAATTTATTTATTATTATTTCATTTTATTTTTTTTTTTATCACGGATTCGTTTAAAAAACAACATGCTTTATAACTGTAGCAATTCTAGGTTTTAATTTTTAACGTACGAAAGGAGAATTGTAAATATCCATTCCAGCGTATTTATTTATCAAGTTTTTTTTAATCAGATTAATTTTCAACACAACAATTACAGTACTACACATTTCCGATGCATATTAATTTTTAACCAACATGAATAAAAAAAGTTTTTTTGTTGAATTAAAAAGTTAAGTAAAAAAAACTAATGAGTTTCCTGTTTGCGTTTCGATCGAATAATGATACAAAAAGAAAACTAAATATTTTATCATCTAAAAAGAAAAATGTCAAGTTCATTATGTTAATTAAAAAATAAAGTTGCACCATGTTTCTTTAAGCAGTTGACAAAATCAGACAAAAATGTTTTAAAATAAAGTTTATTCTACAATATTTAATAAAATAACCCTTTTTGTGAGAAACCAACTAGTAAGAAAAATAAATTCATTCAGTAAAGTAACAATGGTGAATAACAGTCAGTTGGTTAAAAAAGGATTTGTTCTTAATTCACAGTCAAGTTAAGTGTCATTCAATTGAATTGAATGAAGAAATTCTCATTAAAAAATCCTTTTATTTTTATTTTCCGAAGGAACGAACCCTCTCATGCAAAAGTCAAAAAAAAAAAAAAAAAAAAGGTAAAAATATATTTTAAACTGGAAAAGATTTGTACAAGAAAAAAAAAATTTCATTTATAACAATTCAAGGATTTAAAAATTACTTTATTTATAAATTAATTCAAATCAAATAGAGAATATTTCATGACGGGGTGTAATTAATTTTTTGATTTTTCAGTTTAGTAATAACATAAGCAACATTAATTCCAAAGAATGCAAATTGCAAACAAGCGAATATCTTTTTTTCTTAGAAAAATATTTAAAAGTAAAAGTGGTCGAAAGATATTTTTTAAGTTAAATAAAACACCTTTCTACAAAGTTTTAATAAATTAATAACCTACAATTCATTACTTAATCAGCGCTGAAAATTTAATTTTAATCGGGTAATTTCTTGATTTTTGTTAAATTTTAAAAACTGTGGTAGACTTTTTTTTTTGCTTTTCTTTTGGAAAAGTGCGTTCGTTTTTTTTTTTTGCGTTAACATTACAAATTTAGCCTGACTTTTTTTTTTACTTGGTATTTAAGTTGAAGTATTTTTTAAATTGTATACTGCCATTTTCTTAAAAAGAAAACATGCTCACAAAACTGAAGAAAAAAACCTAAGGAAAGAAGAAGTCACATTTCAATTAATTCTCATCTGACAGTAAAAGAAACATTCAAATGCAAATTTCAATTTGAGCGCGCGAAACAAAAAGGGGCGAAGCGACTTTTTGATTATAGTCATTGTTTTCAATTCATTTTTTATTTTTAGCCATTATAATTGTTTTCAATTGCGGAAATGTAACATTTTACAATGTCAAGTAAAACAAATTAAAAACCAAATTTTATCAAGGAAACAGTCACTAACATTTTTCTAAACAGGAAAGAAAGAGTTAAAAAAAAAAGAAAAAAAAAGTAATTTACGTGCATTTTTATTGCGTAATTTCTTTGTGTTGTGTATTGTTTTTCTTTTTCTAATTTGGTTTTGTGAATATTTTTGGTTGTTTAACTTTCAGGTCATATATTTTTCATTCGGGCTTTATGAAGAAAAAAAAAAAAAAATGAAAAAATATACGATTATTTTATTATCAATCAAGTAAGGAAAAGTCTAGCCGCAAATATCCAGCGTGCCTCGAGTATCTGGGAGGTACTTGTCTGAGTGGAGACAGATTTTTGTTTCATGTTTGAAGACTGACAATTCTCCAGTTTGGAGACAATTCAACAGGAAGAAATATTTCCCCCCAAAAAGCATTTTCTAAGGTTTAACCGAAAGTATTTTACATTTTTATGCGTTTTTCAAGTAACTGTGTAGTGTAGTTAAAAAAAAGAAAAACATTGCAATGTTTCAAATTCAAGAAAATATCATTCTTAAAACAAAAGGTAAATTATTGGTCCATTAAAAAAAGTTAAGTTTTGTTGTGTGTGAAAACTAATAATGAAAGTAAAAAAAAAAAAAAAGATTTAAGCTTCTTCTGATGTTGATGTTTTTACGCCGTAAAAAAAATTTGAAAAATTTGTTTCTTTTAAACGGGAGTTTATTTGAAGAGTAGTTGAGACTTTTTTTTTTAAATTAATAGCCAAATAAATTAATTTTAATTAAAAGAAAAAAGTTAAGATGTAAAAAAATTCTTTCTTTTTCACAGCAACAGCATTTAAAATGTATTTTTTTTTTAGTTACAAATTACTTTAAATGTTTTAAAATCTTCCGATTCAATGTTGTTATTTTAGAACTTGAAACATATCGAGTTAAAAAAAATCAAACCGTTTTCTGACTAAGAAAGAAAAAATCAATCGGGAATTCAAAACAGTAAACAAAACAAAACATTTAAAAAGACTAAAACAAAAAATAAAATATACTTTCTTTTTGATCGCATACAAGTTAAGGATCGGTTTGATCGCATAATAAAAGAAAAACGTTTGAACCAATGAAAATCAATTCAGTCTATTAATTAATACCTGACTAAAAACAAAAAGTAACAGAAAATTTATAAAACAGTGAAAGACAAAAGTTGCGAAATTCTTAAGAAAGCATTGAAAACAATGATTGATATTTTTAATTTCAATGAATAATTAGGCATTTGAATGCATCATCTAACTTTTAATCTTTAAATTAAAATAAAGAATCAATATTCATTCAATACTAATTCGTCACTGAATTACACTAACTAACAGTTAAATAACCGCATTTAAACAAAAAACAGAAATCACAAGTTTATAATTTTTTTAAATATTTATTATTTAATACAAATAAAAAAAATCAAACGTGAAAACCGAAGAAAATCGCTTTGTTTAAAATAATTTTTTTATGCATTTGTAAAAGAAAGAAAAATGAGAATAACAGAAAAAACAATGTCGGGAATTTATTTTGAAAATCAATTAAATTCTTACATCTTCAATCAATTATATTGGGAAGTTTGAACTTTAATTAAAAAATATACATCAACTCACGTTGACAAAGTCTTTGAGCAAAACTTTTTATAAAAAGAAGAAAAACTATTGTTTTGTTTATTTTTAAAATGAAAATACATTTTATTTTTAATTTTTTTCAACAATTCCACGTTTAAAATTATTAAAATGTAAAATTTCAGTAAAAACTACTATCAAAACTTTTTACAATTTAAAACTAAAAGTTCGGTTGTTTATACTTAAGAAAAACGAAAATATTTAAAATCTTTAGCTTTTGCTAAAAAGACAGTAAGATTAAATAAATTAGTTTATTTTCACTTCTTTAACATGAAAACGTAATTTATAAAAAATATTAGCAATTATTTATTGTACTTACTATTATTACGACTGTATTCTGGAGAATGAGTGCTTTGTTTAAGTTTCCCTTAAATCCGGTCTGGAAGAATAGACACTAAAAAAAGTTTTAAAACTTAACACCAGCAATGATTATTCGTTTTAAATTAAAACTTTTATTCTAATATTTTCAAGTATTTTTCTTTTGTTTATTTATTTTCTATCGAAGAAATAACAAAATAGCACGCACACATATAGAGATTTTTCACTAAAAGTAAAATAGTAAAACTAAAAGAATATTGTTAAAAACAATCTACGCTTGACAACATGAAGAGAACCTAACGCAATTGTGAAATAATTACTAAAAAGAAAAAAAAAAAAAAGCGGGTGACAAGTCTACTTTCATTTTATAAACAATGAAAGGGAAACACGTTGAAATTCATTTGACATTTTCCTTTCTTTTTCAATCGAAGCCACACAAAAAAGAAACATTTTATTTTTACCGGAACCTCATATTGGGAGTTAAAAACATTTGACAGTTCTATACGAATTATTTATTTATTTGTATTTAAAAAAAAGAAAATCAATTTTTTTCATGGTAAATAACATACTTTGAATAAATAGGATTTCGTTAGATGATCAACTCGCATAAAATACTTCAGAGAATTTGATAACATTTTTTTTTAAATTTTCTCAATTCAGACCCCGTATCTATTTTTTCTCTGATATTTAGGAAAAAATACATTTATTTATATAAAAATAAAATTAAGTTAACAAAATAACGATAAATCCTATGATGATCAGTCTCTCGTCAAAATAATTTTGTTTTGTTTTTTTTACACTTTCACTAAAAATGACTTATTATTTTTTCCCGGTTTTAAATTTATTATTAAAAACTTTTGGCGAGCTTTTAGAGTTCGCGATATAAAAATTATTTTATTTAAAAAAAAAAAAAAAAAAAAAGGCCACACTGTTGAATTAAAAAAAAAAAACAAAAAAAACAACTTTAAAATTTCCTCGAAGACTTTTCTGCAGTTGGTTGTCAAATTTAAAAATAGATATCTCTGCAAAATTAATTATTAAATAAAGTTATTAAGAATGATTTATTGTATTTTTTAAAAGTACAAGGTGGTTCGAAAGTCTTGTCATCCTACATAATAGCCGACAGTTTCGAAGTGAGTTAAATAAGTGACAAGACTTTCGGACCACCCCGTACTTTAATTTTTTTTAACTGGTCTCATATTTTGAGCTCCACTGTAAGATTTGAACTAAGTCGCGCATACGAATTAAAAAGTTCGGAGTTCCGAAATGCGACGTCAGTTACTATATTTCACCTATATTTTCTGCGCAGTAAAATCTGAAGAAATACAATAATTCAGTTCTTGACTAATAAGTCTCTGAATAAGTTTAATTTTTTTTTTTTTTTTCATCCTCCCTCACTTCATTAAAAAGAGAAATTTAATCTCAAAAGAAAATTACACGAATATATTTCAATTTAATAAATTTAATTGTTTGATTAGCAATAATACCTGAAGACTTTTTGTTTCTTTTTTCAAATATTTTCACCTATTTCTCGTAATTTTTTTAAAAAAAGAAGTTTTTTAAAAATACATTTCGCAATATGAGGCATGTTAAAAAATGTATGTAATTCCAACATGAATGACTTCTTTTTGTTGTCATATCTCTGATAGCGTTGAGTTGGTTGGATTACGATCTGAAGGACGAGTTGTGAAAAAAAGAAGAAAGGGTTTAAAAAAATCCTTTTTTTGTTGTCAGAAAGGAAAAAGAAGGGCTTTCAACAATTGTT
Organism: Acanthosepion pharaonis; assembly: GCA_903632075.3. Taxonomy (NCBI): domain Eukaryota; kingdom Metazoa; phylum Mollusca; class Cephalopoda; order Sepiida; family Sepiidae; genus Acanthosepion; species Acanthosepion pharaonis. The sequence goes on from CAHIKZ030002622.1 coordinate 800,003, forward strand.
CTTTCATCCTTTGATTTCTTTTTCTACTGATTCTTAGGATTTTGGTGAAAAAGTGTCGATGCCAATACATCCAAACTGGTTTATGTTTTCCAAAGACTGCCACTTTCTGCTACTGCTAACCACGCACTCACAACTTACATTTATTTCCGTAGTTGTTGTATGCGGCGCAGGTGAAAAGTCAGAAATCTGGAAGCGTTCGGTAAACTCACCACAGGTTTTTTTGCCCTCGTCTATGACCGCCTTCAGGGCCTCAGCGTCCTGGACATGTGGCCAGCCACTGCGGGATTCGTCACAAAAGGACAGATCTCTAGACCTGAACTTCTGAAACTAAAGCCTAGCGGTTCGTTCACAGCATTATCCCCAAAGGCTTGACGTATTTGGCTGAGGACAACCACGAACAAGTTGCTTCGGCAGCGCTATGTTTTCTCGCCGCTGCTCGAGCTATGACCGATGTGTGTGCGCAACGCACTTGCATTGTTGAAGAGCAATCTCCACTTCCCGCGCTTTCCCGGCACATGACACATTCATTGCGAATCAGTGATCAATTCTTACCAGACGTCATAAAAACGGCAAGGATCTTTTTGGTTAACTTATTTGGTAAAAAAATCTCATAATTTAACGTACTTTGTAATTTTAATAATAATCAAAGAAATTGTACATTTTTAAAATGAGTAAAGTTTTTATTTTTATTTTTTTTTTGTGAAACTTGGAAAAATAGCTTCACTTGTCAAAATTTTGAATATTTTTGTTTTAAATTAACTTTAAATTTAGTTTCCAACTTTAATTTTCTGAAATATCACTTTTTTAAAAATGCAATTTGAAAAATGCGAATTACATTTTTTTTCTAGAAATTGTATATACCCAAAAGTTATTTTGTTTAAAATAAATACAAGATGCAGCAAATAATAATAAATTACATTTAAAAAAAATGTTTAAAAGAAAAATGAATTTAAAAAATTAAATAAAATTATTTCGACTTTTGTTTTATTTTGTTTTTTCACCTTTCAATCCATTTTTTTCGAGTTGCAGATTTTTAATAATACAAAACAAAAATATCAGGCAAGAATAAAAACAATAAAGTGATTACAAAATGGAGGCCCAATTAGCAATTATTACATTTTAAAATTATCACCGACTTTCCACTGTTGTAACTTTTTAGTCCCCTCCTTACACACCATAACATACGCACATGCATTTTTTAATAAATTATGCTAATGACGAATCGTCATAAATAAATATTTAGATTAATCCTCCTACCTTGGTTGGGGAGTTAAAGATTCGCCAGAAGAAAGGAAATAAAACAAGTCAGAGTTCGAGTAGCACTTCGTAAAAGATTTCTCAGATTAGAAATTTAGAATAGAGAAAGAGGGAGAATGAGGATTTATTAGCCGTCACTTTCGAAGAAGAATGAGAAAATGAAAGGAGGAGTAACGGGTACTGACGGACTGGGAGGGTACCGTATTTCTAAGCGGACTAACGTTACTTTAAGTAACAAACTGAAATTTTAATTTAAAAAAGACAAGCAACACTAATAAAACAATTGAAATAGATTAAATGACGTGTTCAGTTTGTTTAAATTTATTGTTAAAGTAGTGCGCGGTAATATTACCAAAATCTTTTCTAGTACGTATACACCGCCTTCTTTCTAGAAAGTATTCGACCGCTTTTTCTGTTTACTTTAAGCATTATTCAATTAAGAAATAATATAAAACTATACCGTCATGAATATAAAACTGAAAGCTAGTCACAGTAATGCAAAAATGACTTTAAGTAAAATCTAGTTTGCAACATTTAAGAAATCCTCCCCCAACTAGAGTAATTGGTAAAGTTATGAAATAAGAAGCAGGCGGAACCGGGGAAAACCGGAAGTTTACGAAAAGCAAAACCGGAAGTTGAGATCATGTGATACAAATATTATCAAAATGGCGGATGCTGATACAGGCCAGGTTGAAGAGGTATAGTAATTTTACTTATGTTTCCAAACTAAAAATTAATTGAATCTTTTAAGAATATTTTTATGTAATACAGATTTTGACATTATGTTACTGAGTATAGTCATGTAATTCATAGTTTGCATAATTAACAAACAACGGTAAAATTTCTTAATGTATGCTTGATTTAAACAAAGATATAAATAAATATTTTTAAAGATTTAAAATTATTTTAAGATAAAAATGCTTCTGTTGTTTCTTATAAACATAAAATATCTATATAAATATACCATTTTCTCGTCTGGTTAAATGTGAAAGCAACCTGTTAACCACCTGTTAGAGTAGAAGAATTTTAGTTCTCTTGTAGTAATATTTTCTTTTGTATCCTGCTTTCTTTGGAGTAATACGCCCATTTCTGAATTAAAAAAGCCACTTTAAATTTTAAAATCTGTGTCTTTAACATCTTCAAGCTTATTCATATAATTTCTATACTTGTACGTAATTTTGAGCAGTTGAATGATGTTGATACATGCTTAATATTAAATATTGTATTATTAATATGTAATTGGGCAAAATTACCAAAATTTGCATATTCAAAAAGCTCTTTCGTATGACACAATTTATAAATTGTGCAGCATCTCGAATCAATATGTTCAATTTATTCGGTGCCACTGATGATTGATATCGATCACAAACTCAATGTATTTTCGAACGTTTGACACAGATTTTTCAATCAGCTGATTTACTTTATCAATGAAATTGGTATGTACATGTTCTTAATCTTAAGTATTTAAAATATTCGACTTGTTTTCAATATCCACGTCTTTTTTTTTTTTTTAATGAATTTTTATTTTGTTGCCAAAAAGAAAAGAAGTGATACTTTTTAGACTAAAAAGTATAAAAAAAAGAAGCTTAATTTACTAGATATTTACGAAAGACTAAAAATTTTAGTCTTTCGTAAATATCTAGTAAATTAAGCTTCTTTTTTTTATTGAAAGGTTTTCTTTTTTTCTCAGTGTTAATAATATCAAAAGCTGCAAAGCACATAATGTAGTTTTTACTGGTGTGTCTTTAATTTATTTAAATTATAAACAGTAACGAAAGATTTTTTTGTTAATATTGCTTTTAACACCCAAGCTGTTGATGAACTCTATTTGAAATAATTAATAATGCGAAAAGAATTTTTTAAAGAACAGTGTGTAGTATTATTCAGAAATTTCAATATTTCTTCTAGAAACTTTTTAACGTTTTCCCTAACGAAATTAATTTTTTTGCTTAATATCACACTAATTGGCCATTCAGTCTTCTACTTCCAGTGAATGTTTGGTTTTTTTATTTCATTATATGCCAAAATTAATTTCATTTAAGTTAAAAAAAATATCATAATTTTTAACGAATATGCATTCTTTATTTTAACCCCAGTTTTTTTTTTTGCTTATTTTAAAATTGGTGTACTATTTTTTTTTTTTTTTTTCACTTTTGTCACGGGGTTATTGAAATTATTAAGTACCAGTAGAGAGATAAGCTTCTTGGCATTTAGATTGAAATCACTGTGTATCTCTTCCTCTGTTCAGCAGCATTATAGAATCTGAGGCAAAAATTAAACAAGTCTATTTCCAAAGAGGTTGTTCCATCAAGCTGCACCTTCCCTATTGCACAAAGAGAAAGGATACCTGAGGTATCCTTAAAAAGAGGTAAGTGCTAAGGGAACTAGAAATTTCTGACATCACATAGGTGTCCATGTATGAGGCTCAACAGTGTGACCTTATGTCAAACTTACCATCTTGAGTGGGCCAGTAAATAAATAACCTCAGCTGTTTTTACATCTTAAAGCAAGACTCAAAAAAACAGGCGAGATCCTGGGAAATTTGTCCCCAGAGCTGCATCTGCTCATTGCAGAGAAGTGGTAGGTTGGAGTATTTTAATACCTTCATGACACCTGTCATGATGACATGGCAATTTTTCTTGACTATGTCTGGGGAATCTCACATTGACCCAATCAAGTATCATATTTTATCCCTGTGGGGATGCTGTTAAATATCAAGAAATATGGTTATACAAGTTTAAAACAGCATTACTTGTTAGTTTAGTTAATACAGATACATTGTGTGATGATCTAGAAATTAAAATTTGACTGAAGATTCTATAAACTAGTGTAATTTCTGCTCTCTCAGCTGGTGTGAATTTTTACTTTAATAATATATCCATTGAAAGAACAGTTTCTCCATATCTGCTTCCTCATATTGTAAGCAGTCTAGCAGCAGCGTCGACATAAAAATATCCTGTCTGTATATAATCAAAGATGGATCTTGTATGCAGTAAATCACACACACTGGGATTTTAAGAGTTTTCTTTTTCCTCCACTGGTTTGTGTATTTGGTGATAATTAATTAATATCACAATTGTATTTTTATAACATATCATCATAAAATTGTATCATTTTTTTTTTCATATCCATTGGAATATTTCAGGATGATTAGTTTATTTGTGTATTTTTTCTGGGGCAAAATAACCCCTCACTTCAAAAATGGTGCCAGTATAAAAATATTCCTTCCCTTACTTTTGCTACTTTGAGGCAACAATTTTGCATTTTTTTCTCAAGACAAGGTTGGCACAAACCAACTGCCTACCTAAAAAATGGCGCTTCTGCAAAAATAGTCCTCATTCCTATTTTTGTGACTTTCAAACAAGAATTTTACATTTTTTTTCTCAAGCCAAGGTTGACACAAATGGTTAATAAATATTAAAATTGCTAATCTGAACATGAAACTATTTTTTGAAAAGTAAATACCTTTCTTGTCCAGTAGTTCTTTATTTTTTAACCTCTGCTAAGCTCAAGTATAAAAAATTATACTGATTCAATTTTGTCATCTCTGACGATATATTGTAGAACTTACATTTGAACAGTCATGCTGGGTATGAAGATAAACTACATTAGACAACAAGGCCTCTGATTGGGAGATTGGCATTTTTGAGGATCCTGGAACCACCTCCTGTTGTTGTTCCCAGGTTCACCCTGACCCAAAGTGATAGCACCTGTAGGGTGCCATCTATGGGTAAATAGTGAACACCCACCAAACAAAAAATCACCAGTCCATTTTCGTCGTGAAATTGTCAACAATACATATGGAGGGGTTGCACCCTTTTAGAGTCTCAGCTATGGACAAATAGTGAACCCCCAAACAAAAACAAAACACTATGAAAGTATAAAAAAACGTTTTTATAATAAAATTACCAACAATACTTTTTTCTAATAAAAAAAATTAACAATACCTATTTATATAGTAAAATGTCCAACAATACATTTTATCTGGAGTTGATGACATATAATTGCATTCAAAATATTTAGATTTCGGCATTAAATAACCTGTAGAGGTTGATATGCTGCTAAACAAAATCAACCAACCCAAAAAAAATCTCTTTCATGACAATTAATCCATATAATATCTTACAATTTCTTAAATCAAACTGTATTCTAAAATATAACATAAACAAACATGCATATTTACAAAAGCTGAGTATCATCTACCATGTATTCAATTGTGAAAGCAGAATGACATTTTTATTACTTCAAACCTCTCAACAAAATTAAATTTTGGCATTAAATGACCCATAAAGGTGTTAATACGCCATTAAACAAACAAACAAAACATTCAAACAGTGAAAAATACCTGTTAGACAAAAATCGGTTTTGCTAATGTTAGTCAAAATAACTTTTTAGGTTATCTTTGGTGGCTGTTCCCCATGGTCATTTTTAGATAACAAGAGCAACGAACATGTTAATCAGTGTAATGATCATTAGTACCACAGAAAACAAATGATGTGAGAATAGGACCACCACCACCAACTGATAGGGATGATAATCATTCAATGGAAGGGAATACTGCAACAGATTACATCCTCGTTCAATGCTGCTGTCACTTCATATGCACTTAATGCCATCAAGACAGGTACCATTATTGACACACAAGTATTAGTTATTGCCACACAAATGATCCAGAGAACATCCATGTTAGTCTGTGTGAGACTGGTGCCAATGCCACATTTCCAGTACTTTTGAATATATGGTTGATTTCATGCATAGAGGATACTGAATGCTGCTATAGCTATGGATCTGTCAGCAGGGCATTTTGCAAGCTGGTGATTGTTTCGTAATGATAAGGGGTGTTTGTTTTGGGGGTTAGCAAGGACCTTTTGTGACACGTGTGATAGATCTAGTTGCTGACCCATTACACTGCTTTATGCTTTCCTTGTTTTCTACAGGTGATTGTTTCTTCCAAAAAGATTACCCCACTTCTATCGTGTGTACAATATTAAACTCATTCCAGAAACTCTAAGACACCATTGGATCTTCACACACTGATATTCTGGAAACCTCACTAAATTTCCTACAGACACACCTAATAAACATGACTCAGTTTTGAAACTTGTTTAAATTCCCATGTAATGGCACAAACACTTCCTAAACGTTGAGCCACATTACATAACTACTGTTGTTCAAGAGAAGCTTTGTATTGTTATGTAACATTTTATAATACAAGAATTTTTTTTGCAACAAGTTGACACATGTTGAAATCCTCACAGTATTTAGTATTGTTGAAGTTATCGCTAAAATTTTATGTCAAGATTTACAAACTCTGTTTTGTTTAATTTTTACAAACCAATAGATGAAATCTGAATAAGCTGATTTATTTGGAAAAATACTTTTACAAAAGCCCTACTTCGTGATTTAATAGTTTTAAAAATTTAATTAAATTTATAGGACTTCATGGTAAACAATATTTTTTAAGAAAATTTGTTTCCTTTTTAACAGTGAAGTATAAATTCTTGGGATTTCTTACTCTTGAGCATGCAACATACAACTGGTCATGTGTAAATATTTCTTTCTGCAGCCAAATTCCAATTTTTTGAAGCATTTGGCTTCATGATTTGTTTATAGTTCTTGCAAATGCAGGGCAAACTGGATTCTTGTCCATTCAAAAGAATATTCAGCTGTTTTAAGAATAAACTTTATTTTTTCTCCCTTACCTTTCTGCACTTCACTCCAAAATTTGGTTTTGATTGGTCAAGGTATGGCTATTTAGAGGGTGTGACAGATGGACAGGCTAATGGAAGTTACAGAATTTTATATACATTATTTCTTGTCTTTCATTAATACTTAGCAAGGTCGTCTTTATTATTATTGAGTTTTCAGGTCAGTACTCACTCAATTCTTGTGGCCTTGTGCCAAAAGCTAACTTTAGTAAATACCTTGGATGAAGAATTATCATTATTTACATTCAGACTATTGTCCTTTTCACCCAACTCCAGGTAGGACTTGTGACCTCTCAGTCCAGAAACACCTCCATATATTAATGTTTTCTGTTAGTATATGTCATGAGTTTTGTATTCATTGCCAGCTTGCTAGGCCTGTCATGTCGCTTACAGCACTTGGTATTCTACAGTGGTCACCCAATCATGTACTAATCAGGCTCAACATTGCTTAACTTTGGTGATCAAATGAGAACCAGTGTTTCAATGTGAAGTTGCCATAACACTATTGTCTTCATCCTTGTTACTATCATGATGTTTTGGCTGTTCTCTGGCCACCTTCATGTGCTTGTCAATTCAGATAATCATCAGGAAATTTCAAATTGAGCCCTTCATTTAATCTATGTGGGTAGATTGCACTCATTCCATTGTCCATGTCTGGGGATATCTCGTCTTGTTCTGAATTTAGTGCCATGGTAATTCTTGGGCTGGGTAGTGCAGACAGTAGAAACAGGGTGAGCAATAACTGAGCAGAACAAAATGGGATATGAACAATCTAACCTTGTAGATTAAAGAGAGTTTAATTCAAAATTCTCTGAAGGTTATCCATATTGGCAGACACCTGAAGAAAGCTGGAGAGTACAACAGTTGAAACGTTGTGATAATAGCAAAGATGTAGACAATAATCTGAATGTAAATGTAAAATTTCTGGAAGTTTGATTCAGTCCCAGGAGTTTGCCTGAAGTTAATTGGAAATTGAAATATTGTGTTTTTTAGCGACTAAAGAATTTATCTCAAGATCAGGCTCACCATGTTTCTTTGTTTCATTTTAAAATCACCTTTCATCATTTTTCATTTGTATTGTTTGGATGTTATTTACCAAAAGTTTTTATTTTCACAATTGTTTGCATATAGAGTTGTCTAAGAGATTTTAAACATGCTTTGGGGGCATTTCCTTGCTAAAAGAATTTTTGTTGGTGCAAATTTTCTCGTTTGCAATATCAAACATTAATATTCTTGAAACTTTATAAGTACCAAATAACATTAACTCGGTAATGGCTCCTTTTTATTATTTTATTTATTTTTTAAGTCTGTGCCTTTTCATTTTTATCCTCTGGTCTCTTTGACCAATACCTGGTTTCCAGCAATTCTACTTAGTGTCTGTACAATTACTGAAGTTAAGCAACGTTGAACCTGGTCAGTACCTAGATGGATGACTGGGGATACCTAGTGTTCTAACCTTAGAAGAGCAGGTGATGTAATTGATAATTGCTTGGAATCATTAATCAGAGAGTAGAGTTTCAATTCTTTTTGATTTTGTTATAGTTACATACCTGCAAATACCCTTGGGAAAGATATAAATCCACCTCTTCTTCTCCAAATGAATGTCTTAGAAATGTCCAAGAAATTTTCATAGAAAATATATGTTCTCATATGTCCTTCTATGAAAATTTCTTGGACATTCAGGCTGGTAAATGTTGTTAATACTGTTTATTATAAACAGAGTATTTACTTAAATATTTGTATCTATAAAAAGAATGTATAAACATAAAAAAATGTCTTAAAAAAATAAATACTTGTTAACTGTTATTTTTGGTATTTTAAGCTGGAAATCTCATACTCTTTGGAACAAGGCTAAACTTCTGTTTTCTATCACTATTTTAAATTCTTCAAGACTCTACACAAGGAGTTAACATCGATTAAACGAATGTTAATTTTTTCACGATTTTTTGTTTTCAACATTGAAACATGCATGCAAAACATAATGCATTACATCAAAATATTACTCATTCATTCTTTTATTAGTATACAAAAATTAAAATCTATACGCACAATACAAAGAAAGTTATAAGAATTTTAAAACATTAGGTGTTCATGTTTTTGCACACTCGAAAAAATGCAGTGGCAGGGGAAACAATTCTAGAAAGAAATTAACTTAGTAAAGGTTAATAAACCTTTATCAGCTTATGATACAAGTACAAACTTTCTTTATTATTAGCTTCATAATCCATTACAAGATCCTTGCATAAATCTTGTTCACACGATGTTTCTATCAATCTCTTTGACTATTTTTTTTTTTTAGTGAGGGTCATCCTTTACAAGGCCTGAAGGCCACTTGAGGTAGAGAGTTATATTTGGAGACCATTTATGTGTATAGATGAGGGAGATAATGAGGTTAAGATTGTAGTGATCATGGAAACATCCTGTTGGGAGTTGGTTCCACAGGGCAGTGGTTTACAGGAAGAAGCTGCTCGAGTGGAACTTACTTCTCACTAAAGGAATATGGAGGGAATGTGGGTGGTTGGCTACTATGTTAGTGGCATGGCATGTTCTTGTCATGAGGGTTTGAATGTAATTCATCCAAGCACTTACCATGGAAGTAGTGGTAGAGCAGCAAGAGGCTTGCTACATCCCGCCTGTGGGAAAGGGGTTGCCACAAGGGCTTGGAGATGTGAGGTCTTGGCAGCTCCTGCCCAAACTTGACAACAGTACTCTATTTTTGTCCTGATCTGGCTCGTATAAAGGATAGCAGGAGAAGTCAGGTACTTACTGAACATTTTACCTGCATCTCTAGCAATGTGCTGTATGTAAGAGTTCCACTTGAGGTTGGGTGTGAGTTTGAGGCCCAACAGTCTTTCAAGGCATGGTTCTTCCCTGAGAGGACTTTTGTTCATTCTTTTTGTCATGAGCAAAAGGAGATTGATATCTTAGTTAATTTGGTCTTTCCAACATTTGGAATGTTTACCCCTTGCTCTTTGAGCAATAAAATCTTTTTTAAATATTTGAAGTGCATAATTGGTTGTTTTTTTTTTAACTTCATGGCTGAATCAGCTTAATTGCCAGTCCTTACTCTAAAAAGGAATTGACCATAGTCAGAATCATCAAGTCAATGCAAACGATCCTTTCTTTAGCTGCATAGTATATGCTTCACCAAGGCTACATATAGTTTTGAATTTAGAGTTTTCCTTCTTGGTTGCCACTCAAGGCTTTAAAACCCAGTCTGTCCTGCTATTTACCAATAGTTTGGTGGCGAGGGAGAAGAGATGGATTTATTTTTCTCTTTAGCAAATATAAAAGAAATCTGTCAGTTAAGTACCATATGTGATATGCATTTGGATGATCATGTCTCTCTAAATTATTCACAGACTAGGTAGATTTTCCTGTAATTTTTTTCTTTTTGCAGTAGTATGGTTGCTAACCAAGGCTATAGAACCCAGTTTGTCCTACTATTTAACCCATAGTGGGGTTGGGAGAAGAGATGGATTCATACCTTTCCCAAGGGTATTTGTGTGTAAGTGAATATAATGAACCTAACTGGAATTTGTACTAAGCTTTCCAATTTTTCATTTCAATCCATTATCTATAACCCCACAATGCACAGCCATAAAAAGGAATAATGATTGCAATAAACAATTGACTTCTGTGTGGTTTGCAGGCTCATGAAAGCAACCTGGGATTTGAACATGGGTCTCTGATCCCTCAAGCTGGGTTGCAATCAATTACTCTACCATGTCTCCTTTCTCTAAGTAATTCTATTTGTTTAACATATTTCTTTTCTAATAGTGTCCATTTTGATTCAACATTTGCATGTTAAACCAGGCAGGGTTTCCCAACCTTTTTTTGCGTCCTCATCCACTTTCACATGGAGAAATTTTACACTGCTCACCTGTCCATTAAATATTCAAAAGCATACAATGATTGGTAAATTATGATTTGACAGGTACTTTTCTTACCTTGATACATTTGAAATGGCCAATATGAGGAAAAAGTAAAAACAATTCTAGATTAAATAAAAAATTATCTTGATGTCACTTCTTAATTTCACTGATAAAGTTGGTTTTGTCTTCCCTTGGTTTATATCCAAAGAAAATGTTATTTCGTCTGAAAAACTATTTGATTGTTAATGATCCTTCTCAAAACTATACTAAAATATTCCATGTTTGCAGGGATATTTATATCTTATCTAGGAATGTTACTCCATTATTCCTATTTAGTCGTTTGTTTTCGTTTTTAAATATAGGTTCTTTACATATGTTTTTTATAATTTTATTTTATTTTTTTAAATTTTTTTTTACTAACAGTAATTGTCAGCTGGGGAGATGAAACTTGAAAAAAAACCTGGAAAACACATAATTACCTTCCAAGTATCCGATGAGTATCCACATAAAAAAGAAAAAGTAAAAATCCCCCGTAAACAACTTAGATAGAGCTCACACCATTGCGATTGGCTGTTGGTCAACTTCCAATCAAATACGTGACAGAGGAATAGGGTTTGCTTAATATAAGTCAGTGTCTGCATGCTGTTAATTTAGAATGGGGACGCATCAGAGACTGATCAGCTCTGATGAGGTCGACTTGGTGAAGGGAGTATGATGTTTGAAAGACTCGAAACTGCCCAATGACCCAATTCAGAACATTACTGACAATGCACTCCTGCACTAAAGAGCGTACATTCAAAACTTTGAATATTTTTTTTTGAGTAGCATATGTGGAAATACCTTTTAATACTCAAAATCTTACATCACCCAGCATAATTTCCAATCATCCACCATTTTCTGTTTAGTTGCTCGTCGCCCAATGAACAATTGAATTTGACCACTGGTGGGTGATATTGCCTAGGTTGGAAAACCATGCACTAAGGCAGTCATTCTCAAAGACATTTTTTTCTACAATCATCTTCTTTTAGACTCCATATTACTCCATTGTAAAAAAAAAAAAAAAAAAAAAGAATGATTAATGCATAGAATAATCTTATTTTGATAACATTAGATATCTCTTCTGTAGAAGAGAAAAGAGATATTGAATCTTTTCTCTTCTCTTTTTCTCTCTTCTGTATTTTCTCTTTTCTTCCCCCCCCCCACTGCCATATCTTTTTTTGCTTACCAAATGCTGATGTTCTGTTCATCTGTTTACATCTGCTAAGGATCCAGGGACTACTAGTCCCAAGAATGTAAATGTGTTTACTTATAATTTCATCTAGACTTTTTTTTGACATGTTTTTCCTGATACAAGGCAGTAAAACCACAAGGGATTATTGTGTGTGGAAGAATTAGGAACAGAAACATTAATAATGAGTGAGAAGAGAAAAGAGTAATCAGGAGGACTGTAGATAACTATTGACATAGAATTCAAATTTATGCAAATTAAAGTAGGCTGGGAAGAATGTAGTCAGAATGCCATTCCACAAGGAAGAAGTGCAAGAAAAGAAACTGTTAGCATAGAATTTAAGGCTACATCTCGCCAGCTCAGCTGTAAGTTGATGAGATCCCAATGCTAGTCTAGTACTGCACTTAAATTTCCAAAGCTGAGGTACCATAGTGAAGAGCTCATCCAAACAATTACCATTATAGTATTTATAGAAAAGACACAGAGAGGCAACCTTATGGTGGTGGGAAAGTGACTAAAGCTGAGCTACCAGATCAGGACTGATAGTATTGCTGATTCTTTGGATTTTATCAAGGAGATTTATCAAGGTAAATAGCAGGACAACCACAGTAATATTCTAAGCATGGACGAATGGTAGACATGTATGGTGGATTTTGAAGAGAAAAATTGTCTTACAGGACACAGTGAAACAAATTTTTTAGCAGCTGATCTATAGGGAAATTATTTTGAATTTATTGTCATGTCCCATTTTTTTACAGGCTTTTTCTAATTATTCAAATGCTAAAAAATTCAAATTTCCTTATTTTGTTAAATTTTGATCATATTTTTTCTTTGTTGCCAATCTACAGTTTAATTTAATAACAAAGTAATTTGAGTTTGACACTTAGTCTGCCAAAGTTGTCATGGTCAGGCAGGCTTCTCATCTGCAGTATTTAATTTTGTAGCTATGTAATTTTTTTTATATTTGAATCATTGTCTTGAAGAACATTTTTAAAACTTTTGTTTTGTTGCTTTTTATTGCAACTCTCAGATAATTAATCCCCATTAAGTAGGTAGCCTGGATTAGAAAACAAATCACTGTGATTTAAGCTGACAATCCTTATTTCAGAGCTTGTCTTACTGTAACAATGCTTGACTGATTATGCCAAAAAGGCTTCATCAGTAAGTATTGTTCAGATTGGCCAGAAAGATATTTTATTTTCCAATCACCAACACAGGATTTTTTTATTTATTTATAGTATTAATATTAAATGTCATGGTCTTTGAACTTTTTAGATAAAGCATTGTTTTTAAGGTATTTGCTCTTTTTGTTGCTTTCAGTCTCAGCTCAACAAGAATATAGATATATAGTTTTTTTGGACAATACCACTGGTAAAATATTTTGTTCCTAATTTGTCAAGCACTTAATGTTCATAAAATGACAATCTAGGAGCTGTGATTTAAAAAAAAAAAAAAAAAAGCAACAGAAATAAAATGAAAGATAAAGTAGTATTAAAAAAACAAAAAACAAAAAAAAATTGACAGTGTTAAATTTACCCAAGTGACCTTTACTACTCAGATAAGGAAATTAAGATGAAAAATTAAGATTGCCAAACATTAATTTGAATCTCTGTTGAAAAAAATAGATAAATCAAACTATCAAACTCAGTAAAAATATGTTTAAGCAATAAAAATAATTAAGTTTTCTGCTTTTAAAAAAAAAAATTTTTTTAGTTTGTTTTTTTGTATTTGACAATGGCTTGACCTTTAAACTTTGTTACACTTTATTATTTATTTAAGCATTTATGTTGTTTTATTTATTCAACATAAACCATATCAACCACTTAATAAGTTTTGGAATTTTGGGGAAAATTCACAATCAAAGTTACTCATTTTGATTCTTTGGGAATTTTTCGTATATGCAATAACACCAATAAAAAAATTCAGGGTACAAAAAAGGTTTCTTACTTGTGTAATTGAAATGGAATTTGTTTATTTACAATGATTTTTATGTGAAAAGGAAGATGAGTTTAGGGTTCGTCAGAATCTTCTTTTGAGTGACTCATAAAATTAAACGGACCAGAGAAAAACTTTCATAAGAAAGTGGGTGGAGCTTACAGTAGTAGCAGAATTTATACAAGTCCTGGGACTTGAGAGATAGTGAAGATGACAAAGTACTCAAACTGCCCTTTGGAGAGGGAATATAGAGATTTTTTTTTTTTTTTTAACTGTTTGGAGGTTAGTAGGTCAACATTGTCGTGGGCGCATCTATTTGATGAAAGGAATTGTGGCAGGCTTCTTTGTGGGAAAAACATTCTGAAGTTGGTACTGTATTATGGAATTATAAATGAGTGTTAAAATGCTCATAATAAGCTCATAATTCCAGGTACAAATATTCCAAAGAAAACCTTAGTACAACAGATTAGTGAAGAAACAGTTTAATCATGTGGATTAATAATACAAGTCAGTGAATATCGTAGTTTGTGCAACACACTCTGCAACTCCTCACATAGTCAGTGCAAGAGTACATGTTCAACAATTTAGTGAAGGTCGGTCATCTTTCTACATAACACTTCCATTTTTAAGATATGTATTCTCTTTTGAATATGTATTTCCATCTTTTGGGGTTCACTTCCAACACTTTTTTGGATTTCTTTTTCTTTTACTAACAAAGTGATTTTAAGTATTTACAATTCAAGTTGGCAAATCAAAAATATTGTACAGCACTTCCATAGATAAATCTCTTTGTTGGGTTTTTATTTCCTTGGCATATCTTGGTTTTAATTGATTTAAATGCCATTTTATGTTGCCAATTTCAACCTTGTACTATATACATCATTCTGTCAATGCAATTTATTACTTCACCCTCTTCTCAACTTTCTTTCTTGCCCTGTAATTCCTGAAGGAAACCTTATCTCCAGCTTTGAAAGATTTTATAGTGAATTTTGTCTTAGGCCAACTTTTTATTTTTCTTTCAGGTAGTAATTTGTCAAACATTGATTTAACTTTCCTTGTGAGCATTAGTTCTACTGTTGATATCTTCAACGCAGTATTAGGGTTGGGGGTCATTCTATAAATTCCATTGTTAAATTCTTAAAATCTTTTTGGAGCATCACTTCTATCTCCTCCCTGTTTGATTTATTTAATGCCCTTTTGAATTTATCACCAAAATGTTCAGCCTGACCATTTGATCTTGGGTGGTATGGCTACACTGTTATATGTTCAACTGCATAGTTTTTGTAAAATGTTGAAAGTCACTTGAAATAAATTGTGTGCCATTATCACACTCTATAGTATCTGGCACTCCAAATCGTGAAAAAAAATTCATGAAGAAAATTTACAGTGGAAGTATGTCTTCTACATTTAAATATTTCAGGCCATTTTGGAAAACTGTCTATAACAATCAAGTAATATACACCATTTAAAGGTCCCACATAATCAACATGCAACCTAGACCAATGTACCAGACATTGTGTTACCACAATCAAGCTCAGAAGCATTTTCTAAAAACGTCCTCATCCAAACACCTCATTGGTTGAAAATGTCTCTCTCTCTCTCTCTCTTATTAATTAATAAAACAAATGACTCTAGAGAGAGGAAAGAGGCAGAGGGTTAGTGATGTTTTACTCCTGCCCCTTGTAAATCTTTGCTGGGATACGTACTTTGTACTGTACTACTACTGTACTGATGCGGCATTCACCCTGGTCGGATTGAGCCGGCTTCTTCCTGTTATGAGAAGAAGATTCTTGGGATAAATTACAGAAGTAGGGTACCCAGGCCTACTTGGATAACGTTCTTGCTTGCCGCGGGATTCCCACAGACGCAGAGACAGGAACGACCAGAAGCCGCCGGTTGCCGATGCAGACGCTCCTTGGATTTTCACCAGAGCCCTTGTTAGCCGGCGTGTGTGTCAGACCTGTCCGCCTTGGGTGGCCCTACCAGTTTACACCCCCACCGACGTACTTTGGCTTTAGTCTGACTTATAAAAATCTTTGAAGAAATGTTAGAAAATTACCAATAAATTTTAAATTTATTATAGTTACTGCTGTTATTTTTTGATAATGTCATGTATGTCTTCATTAAATTCTAGGAAAGTTTTTCATTTTCAAGCTTTTTTTCCTGGTAATTTCAACTGTTTTTATTTTCCCCAAAATTTCCTCATTGCTAACATACTCCATCTCAGAATTCTTCTATAGAACCACATTTTTGTTGCTTCAAGTCTTCTTTCATCTGTGAGGAAATTGTCCTGTATTCACTGCCATATTGGACGATTGATGTTGTTACATAGTACTTCAGCTCCTTGTTTTGGGGTTTTTTCTTTTTTCTACAAAATTTTCCTATTTTTTAATACTTCCATGTTTTTGGAAACCATTTTTTACTATTCCAATGCGCTTTTGGATCTTGACAACACAAGTTTGCTAAAGACAAAACCATGTCATTTGTCTTTCTATAACATGTTTAAAATGATTGACAATTTCAGTGATACATTTTTAGAAACAGTAAGCAAATGAATGACAAGATGAAAACTGTGATGTACTTGATTATAAGAATCATTCATATCTAAATAAATAAACGGCAAATTTTGTCTGTCCATCCGTATGTCTGAAACCTGTCTAACTCGGGCCACACTTGCTCTACACAGACATATATCTTTTCAGGATCACGATGATTCTGGGATTGAAAATTTGCCCTTCATCTGGCGTTTGAACATTCAACATTGGGATTTGTGTCCCGATGAGAAGGGAACAGTTAAAAATTCAAATTTTAAAATAGCTTAAAAGAAATTAGGGATTTTAAAAGTTTTTAATTTATATTGAGTTTAAATTAACACAAAAACTTTGTAAATTTAAACATTTTTGTTTTAAATTCAGTGTGAGAGGTTTCGTGACTTGAGGTTCGGAGTTTGTGATTTTTTATTTTCAATCAAAATCGTTATTTTGGACAGCCTTAGACTTATAGCCCGAATCAGAGTTAAAATGAGGTTTTGAAGTTCCATGGAGTTGATTGAGAAATTCAAAGTTATTCCTTCAAAATTACCATTGCTATTTTCTAAGACAGACCAGAAATCCCTTCAATTTGGGGGCCTAACTAGATTAAAAGTCTGCACAGGTTGTAGCTTTTAAGCTGGTATCAAATATTGTTTAGGCATACAGGGTGCGATGTATAAATTGTCATCTAAATGATGCAAAAATGAAAATAACACTGACATCTCATTTTAACAGATATATTTACCAAAATTACACAAAAATATCTTGAAATACTAAAGAGTAAATTTATTCCATAAAATTGCCATTGGCTTCAACCACGTCCTCCAGATGACTTTGGAATCTATTGTAACTCTTCTGGATGGTCTCCTTGTTTATGTTTGTGAATGCTGCCATAATCCTTGCTTTCAGTTTATCTTTGGTATTACAAGGAGTTTTGTTGATCTCAACTGCACTCCGCACATAATTAAAGGGATTGCAGTCTGGGTATTTAGGTGGCCTGATGTAACAAGTGATGTGGTCGCAGAAATTGTCTGACAGTCATGACTGGGTTCTCCTTATGCAGCATGGTGCAGAGTCCTGTTTCCAGACATAGGGTCTTCCAACAGCCACCCTCTTGACCTAGGTCAGCACTAGCTCCTCAAGGCACTTCCTGTAGGCCTCTGAGTTAAGTCTGAGGCCCTCACGAATGAATTTGGGAGTTCTTTTCTTATCGGAATGATCAGAGTAAGTTTTCCAAACTGCTGTACCTTCATAATCACCATTAGACTCATCCAACTCTTTCTGAATCCTGTGCAGTATCCTCAGATTCACATCCAAACACTCTGAAATGTTTGTATTGGAGCTTCCGGCATGAATGCCAAGCAGTACAGCATTCTGTTTTCTAAATTTCTGGCAGAGTGAATTGTTTGGTGATGCTCTTTTTCTCACAGATGGTGCCCAACTGACCCTACTATACTGTGCAGTTGACAAATCAAAACAATGTGCAAGATTAAAAATGTAAAATGCAGACAATTTACCCACCACACCCTGTATATTGCCTTTCATTTTTAGAAATATATTCAAAAGACTATATATCATACTTTTTTTTATATTTCAAAGAATGTTCAATGTATCTGCTCAAAAATGATTATTTTAGTAAATGACAACTGATTTAATTCTCTCATCCTTCAACAGATATAAAAGGAATTTGTCAGTTAAATGCAATAATCATGTCTCTCTTGATTCTTGACTGACACAGCAAAAGATTTTCCCACAATAGGTTGCTGTTTTTTTTCTGCTGTAGACTAGTTGCCTACCAAGGCTATATGCCCCAGTCTGTCCTGCTATTCAATCCATAACAGGGTGGGGAGAAGAGATGGATTTATACCTTTCCCAAGGGTATTTGTGAAAGTAATGAACCTGACTGGAATTTGAACTCATCTCTCTGATTTTTTATTCCAAGCTAATATCTATTACCCCACAATATACATCCATAAAAGGAATAATGATTGCAATAAACAATTGACATCTGTGTGGTTTGCAGGCTTATAAAATTAACTTAAATCTATTTTATTTAGTATACAACTCTGCTCTTTGAATGTTTTTATATATCTTCTTTTTACAGATTTCACCTCGAGCAAGGTAGTAAAGCCACTAAGACACAAGTGGTTGTTGAGTGTGGTAGAATTAGGAACAGAAATATTATTAATGAATGGGAAGAGAAATGAGTAATCAGGATGACAATAGATAGCGATTGACATTGCATTTAAATTTTTGAAAATTAAAGTTAACTGGAAGGAATGGAGCAAGAAGTGTGAGAAAAACTGATTGCATAGAATTTATGGCTACATTTAGCTGGATCAACTGCAAATTGATGAGATCTCAATGCCAATCTAGTACTGTGATTAAATTTCCAAAGTCTAGATACCATAGCAAAGAGCTCATCTGAACAATTGCTATAAAAGTTGTTATAGAAAAGGTACTGAAAGGGAACCTTATGGTGGTGGGAAACTGACTGAAGCCAAGCTGCCAGTTCAGGACCATTAATAATATCTACAGTAAAATCTTAATTTTAAAGAACTAATTGGGGTTTGAGTGTGTTCCATAAACCCCTCATTTTGTAAAGAAACAAGAAATAAATGAACATGGTTTTGTTAAAGCCAAGCTTCATACATAAATAATCCGATCAGTTTTGACTGGTATTATATTTAACAGAGTTGTCAGCACTGGCTTTTAAAACCTGGTAAAAAGAATTTTTGGTATTTGCCTGGGCTGCTGTTTCTTTATTTCTTGTTCTTTTTTTTTCTTTTTTTTAATATATACTAACAAAATTTAATGAATCTGGCTTATCCAACATACTTTACAGTTTTTCAATTTTTAGTTTTAGTTACAAATCCAGACAGTATTAACTTATGAAACAAACTGTATCAAATTCACTTGTTGTGCTTGTTATTTATAGAAAAAAAATTGACATTAAAATTAGCTGAAGTTGCCAAGATTTTTAATTTCCAGCTAACAATGTTGGCATGTAACTTGTAACTTAACATGGACTCAGTGAATGAATTGTAAAAATTTATTTAACTTCATTAAATAAAATGTCAGTTCATTATAGCCCATGGGATCCATGAGTTTTTTTTTTTTTTTTTTTTAAATTTAAGGACATTAAATCATGTTTATATATCACAGGTAAGATTTATGATGTGGGAAAACTTTTACTATAGAAATAGTTCTTTTATTATAGAAATGCATTGTGATTTATCTTATCCATTTGATATAAATGTTTTAGCCTGTTTTGGTGCTCAATCTTTGTTGCACATTGCAAATGAATATAAAAAATGCTTATCAGAGGTAAGAATTAATAAATGTGCTACTGACAGAATAGTGCTATTTGTACAATTTTGTATGCATTTTTGTAATAATAATTTTGTTTGAATACTTTTAATACTAGCCAGTTACATTCCTTATTTATAAGGTTCTTCAATACAAAATTGCTAATTTAAACAAAGTAAGTTGAAAAAATTCAGAGAAAAACTATCCTTCAAAATCATACCCTCTCTCAGACTGATGTTAAATTATCAGTTCTATTCCTAAAGAATTCTTGATTGAAAGAACTGTTAATTTCATTGAAAACTTTTCAATTTGATCTTGAATATTTTCCTATTAGGAATGGTGTTGAGATGCTTAAAAAAAAATGGCTACCTCTTAGAAGTGGAGTGAATAGGCAGGATACAATAGTCTCCATCTTGAACGATTCAATTTTAGTTTTTTTTTTTTTTTTTTTTTTTGCAATATATGAGCATGTGTTATTCAGTGGCAAAATGATGTCCTTTCTATTCACTTAAATAGGCCCTCACTGTTGGAGATTTGAATGTATTATTTTTCAAGCTGGTTGATATATCTATGCACGTTAATGGTTTGGCCACTTTGAAGGAAATTATGATGTATGAAGCAACTCCTGTTCCACCAGGATATTAGTATGGCTTCATTTGATGCATCTTCTTGTCTGCATCCAGCTATAGTATTCATTTTCTCTCATTATTATGCAAGATCCATTTTTCATAAGTGATTATATGATTTTAAAAAAGACTCCATTTCATACTGTTGGACATTTAATGCAGACTTCTATTGGAGTCTTTTGTTCATTAGTCAATTCAACTTGTTTATCAATATCTCTCGCTTTCCGCTTTCCTCTCTCTCCCTTTCCTTTTTCCTCTCATGAATTGTACTGAAATTCTTTGAAAATGTTTCAGACAATAAATTCTGTTGCTGTTTTTTCTTAAAATCCATTTTGACCTAAAATCTTGAAGTATTTATCATTGTTTTGTCCAGCCTTTCTCCAGGTTTTTAAAATCACAAACTTATACGTTTTTCAATACTAAAAAAAACTTCTTTACAGAAAGTATTCATTAGAAACAAAGAAAAGAGCACTGAAGTGTTACATAATATCAGTCCTCTTATATGGCAATGAATGCTGGTCAATCTCCTCACAGATGAAGAGGAGACTTGAGGCAATAGAAAAGTGGTTCAACTCAAAGGATGCTGAGAATACCATGGACTAAAGATCAAATTTACTAAGAGCTACAAAGGACAGAAAATTAGGGAGAGCCATTATTGTCATCATCCTGAAGGGATATGGCACATATTCATATTTCAAACAGCTTCATTTACTTTTATGGCCTAATTTGCATATTATAATGTTAGGTTAGTAACATCTATTAAGAATATGAGACTAAATTTCTCATGTGTAAAATAAACTTCCAAACTCTATCAAATTAAAGCAACCCAATCAAGTGGTATAGGGTTTGGGATACTTTGCATCTTCTTGCAGAGCTGTGAGGGACTTTGCTTTTTCCCTAATGGGTCAGGCATTTATATAATTTATCGTCCAGTTGTCCTGTGCTTGTATGTCCTGAGTTCAGCTTGGTTGAATTCCTTTTTATGCCAGTGCACTCACAGGCATCCTTTGAGGCCTGATTCTGCACTTGGTAGCTATAAGGCTGCCACCTATGTCAACTCTCTGAGGCAGCTTTCTCTTTTGATGTTCTGATGTGATACTAAGCACAAAGCATACTTTAGAATTCTAAGGGTGAACTGACTCCTCTTAGATCAAAGAGTCCTAACAGACATTAAATTTGTTTCAGATCTCTGTCATTTTCTGACAAAAATAACATGCTACAATATGACTTTGTCAAAGTATTTTTTATCAGTTGAAACAAGGAAGAACTTTGTGGACATAGATACCAATGAAGATTTACCTACAGAATTGAATTTTAATTTTTTTGATTTCTTAGATTTAGAAGAAAAAAAAAAAAAAGATTAAAGTTTATTCAGCATCCATAAAATAAGTGGTTGCTGCTCTATGACCCAGATAGATATGCTGGAGCCAGAAATTAATTAAAAACAAATTGCATGATATCCTGGGACTGTAGATAGTGATGTTCTTAAACACTGATAAGTAATTAAATATTGATTGTAAATGTCTAAGAGAAGTTTTCTGTAGACAGTTAACTAAAAGAGAAAAAAGTCAAGAAAAATGTGTGTGTAAAATATATATCTTAGAGATTGCTATGTTTTCTTTTTAATGAAGTGTCAAATGATTCTTTTATGTTTTTAGACTTTAATCTTGTATCTAAAATGCAAGCTCTAGTCTGTTTATAAATCCTATCGTAAAATATTCCAAATAGTAAATATAGAAATTATAAAACCTCCAGGATATTAATGATCATTTGCATTTCTTTATGACTAGGGCATATCAAAATTTTAATTTTTCTTTCTCTTTTTTACTTTTATTTTGGATACACTGTTATTTGGTACCAAATCAGTTTTAATATATCCAACAATTTAATGCCTACAAATCTACTACTAGCAAATTTAACAAATGTATTTACCTTTTTACCTCTTGTTTTTTAATATCCCACATTGTAATAGCAGTAGTTTTGTTAATAAAGGTGAAATGCTATTTGAATCTGGATGTAAATCTCCCTTGCAGAATCAGAAATTAGTACATTCTTTGAGTAAAAATTATCCCCAGGCCCATCATGATGAATGACTAATGCAATTAGTGTTTTTTGTAAAAGGTTTATTTTATGTTTATATTTTTGAAAAGTTTCACCTATATATATCTTATGACTTTTATTACAGTCTATAGTGTAAATTCTTGCTTTAGGTCTAGACCTCAGCACTAAACTTAACTCAAATAAATTCATTATTTTTGCAGACTCATTATCAGTATTCGGATCATTAAAAAACCAAAAATTAAACAATCCTTTGCTCATCAAATTCCTACATCGTTTTATTTTGTGAGATTGCATGTATTCTATCATTTTCTGTTGGATTCCCAGCCACTCTGGTTTTTATAGAAATGAAAAAGCTGATGTGGCTGCAAAAAACTCTCTGAAATTTAACACAAGTAACATAAAGGTTCCATACACTGACTATAAACCCCTAATAAATGACTTTATTTTGAAGAAATGGCAAGAAGCTTGGAATAGCTGTCAAAATAACAAATTATTTAAAATCAAACCCTCTCTAAAGAAACGACTAACTGAACACAGAAAATCACGCAAAGAAGTGGTTTTATCCCGTATTCGTCTAGGACACACGCACATAACTCACTCCTTCCTCCTAAAAGACGAAGATCCTCCTGAATGCATAGCATGCCAGGAGGCTTATACTGTGAAGCACTTCCTGCTTGATTGCGGTGACATGGCACATATTCGAAAGTTATTTTACAACGTG
This sequence comes from Acanthosepion pharaonis, assembly GCA_903632075.3. Lineage (NCBI taxonomy): Eukaryota > Metazoa > Mollusca > Cephalopoda > Sepiida > Sepiidae > Acanthosepion > Acanthosepion pharaonis. The sequence continues at coordinate 823,254 of CAHIKZ030002622.1, forward strand.
AACAACTTGAAAGAACTTTTCGAAAAATCAAACCCCAATTTGATCTTGACCTTTCTTAGGAAAGTTGGACTATACAATAAAATATAATTCCAATTTGGTGTTTGATGATGAAAGGGGAAACTTTGATACTTGCCAGGTGAGAAATTTTCAAAGAACAACACACCTCTGAAAACAGTGAATTTTTTTTTTAAAAAAAAAGCAAGACAACACCGAAAAAAAAGGAAAGGGAAAGTCTTTTTGAAAGCATTTCAACCTTATTTAAAGAAAAAAAAAAAAAAAAAAAAAAACAACTGTTTGACCTTAAATGATCTCTTGCTGATCGATGGGTCGTTAAGTTTTAAACAAACAATCCTGCTTTAGGTTTTAAGGAAAAAGTGTATAGAAATTTCATTCATTTCTGAGTCTCCAGGGTAAATTTATGTCCAGGTTCATACACCATTTCACTTTTCTTAACAAAATTACTGGTATTACAATGTGGGATATTTTAAAACAACACAAATAAGCTGAATGAAGTAAAAGTGTGTGTGTGTGTATATATATATATATATATATATATATATATATATATATATATATATATATGTATATGGTCTGATCAAAAAAGTATTGGGACTGTTGCTATGGTAACAGAGCTAAAGTCTGTAGAGTGAAGTCACTTGGCACAGATTGACCTTGAACTATGTCATGCATACACACTAAGTTATAATATTCTTGCTCACTTCCACTGTTTATAGCAGTGCTTGGAAGGAGAGTGTGTAGAGTGTGGTTGTCTCACCACACCACAGAAGTACATCATTGACAATGGCTTATGCAGCAGTTTTTGGCCAAGCACAATGTTTTCAGATTCCAACAACCCTCATATTCCCCAGATCCCATTCCTTGTGACTTTTTCCTCTTCAAAAATCAAATCCCACTTGAGAGGGACAAGATTTCAAGTTTTTTTGGGAAATCCATAAGAATGTGATAAGACAGTTGCTAACTATCCCAAAAAAGGAGTTCCAGGAATGCTTCAATCAATGGAAATGATGCTGGATGAAGTCTGTGATTTCAGAAGGGAACTACTTTGAAGGAGATTAAATGCCAAATTATGTTTTGTAGTTTTCTCTTTGTAGCACCATTCCTGATACTTTTTGATCAGACCTCATACACGTTATATATATTTATTTGTTATATATATTTATTTATTTATGTTTACGTTGATGTGATTACACATGCTCATGCATGAGACACGCTGGGAATTTTAATTTACAGAAGTTTCTTTTAATATGTTTTGTGTATATAATCTAACTTATTTCTTTTAGATTTGTTTCTTTTTCTTTCCATCACTTTTGTTATTTAAATATCCCACTTTGTGATAATGCAACTACACATTGGAGAAATCTCATCCTCAAGGATTTTAAATAAAAGATTATATGAACACAAAAGGGATATTTTACAAAACAATACATTAAATGCATTAATTGCTCACTCTAATGAAACTGACCACATTTTTGATATGAAAAATGCTACTCTAATTAAAAGAGAAAACCATATACTAAGACCAAAATGTATAGAAAGTGCTTTAATCGCTAGATCATCCAGTTTCTTATGTTTCACTATTCTTGGCAGATAATCCGTTATAGTGATCATAATTTGTGTGTTTATATATATATATATATATATATATATATATATATATATATATATATATATATATAAACTATTCTAATCTTTGAAAACAGAAAATAATAGCTTTGTAGAAAAATTGTGTCCTGAATGTTTCTGCTAAGAAACTGATAACTATCTTTCTAAACAGTATTTATTTTGAATTAATTTAACTCAATTTTATTACCCTCTTATCAGATCAAATCCCCACTACCAATTTCATTTTGACCATTATTTTAAAATTTAATTGATTTTAATATAATTAAAAAAAATTTTTTTTTTAAATTTTATTGATTTCTTAAAAGTAAAGAGTTTAATGTATTCCTTTTGCGTGTCATGTCCATTCCAGATTCTTGTATATATAAAACTTAAAGAAAAAATATGCAAAAAACAGTGTTGTGTTTTTATTAAATATTTATTTTAATCATTAAATTGTTTTTGAAATAATGGGAGTATTTTGTATGTTAAATAATTAAAAAAAAAAATTAATGAAAATTTAGTGTTCTAAGTTACACACCTTAGTAAAACCAACTGCACTTTGTGCCTCCTTACCTGTTTGCACTTCTCCTCAAAATTTGCTTTTGATTGGTCAATGTATTTTTATTTCAGAGGGACAGACAGAATAATGGAAGTCACAGAATTTTATATATAGATTGATGATGAAAATTTTTTTTTTTTGCTTAGAAAACATACCAGAATAAAACATAACTCATGGATAAAAATATTCACTATATACAGTCTATAAATACAATGCAGGAATTCATAATTTACCAGATTTTATCCCAAAAGTTAGAATGTTATATAAAAACATGTTAGTCTACAAGATATATTTATTTATATACCCAAACTTGTCAGTAGCAAGTGGAGAAGATTTTCTTTCACTTTATAGAACAGAAAGAGCAAAAATTCTAATTCTGTTTGTTACAAGAATAGGTGCTGCCAAGTTTAAGAAATTCAAGATTGACTTGCTTTAAAACAGTGATTCCCAAATAGTGCATCTTGTCTCATAGGTGAGCCGAAATAATCTTAGACAATCAAAGATTTAGAAACATTTTCAAAAAATTTACATGCCAAAAATAAATATGATTTCAAAATTTAAAATATTATTATGGGTTACTTGTAATTTCATGCATGAGTTCCAGTATAAATAGTTATTGACCGATTTTATCATTGTGATATTTTTGCATTATATCAAGTATTAAGAATATGGTAACTAGGTCTGCAAATTGGAGGAGAGAGTTGTCAATAATAATGTTCTGAATTCAAATCCATGGCTATCTCCCTTTAAACCTCTCTCTGTTTTTTATTTTTAAAATTTGGTGAGGCACAGGTAATTTTAAATTCCAAAAATGCAGCCCAAAGAAAAATAGTTTGGGAACCAATGCTATAAAATATAACTGGATGTCAAAATATTTTTGGTTTTAGTCCCAAATCAGAAATGAATGCATTGTTTTACAATGAAATGGACTTGTCAGTTTCCTGTTGTATAGTGAAATGGTCTTTTTTATTTCTTAATGCTTATAAAACTGGCAACACACTTTAGTTATGTACATATGTAAATAAAGTTTTGTAACACAGCCAGCTGAATGTCTTCCTCTCTGATTAAAATAATTCCATTACAAAATACAGAATTATAACATATAAAATGACTGACCACTTGTATCCAAGTGTGCCTGTCTGATACATTGGCTAACCAATCCCGGTTGAAGACACCTGCTTATGCACATTTGTTTGTATTACACCCACAGAACTCACCTGGTTTATACAGCAACTATGATGAGTAGGCCTTAGTTACAGTTTCTGGGTGAGAGCAAGTCATGTAGCATGATCAATAGTTTGAACAAAGCCAGTATAATCAAACCCTCAGTCACAATGACTTGTCACTTTATGCTAGCACAACCACTAAAAAACAATTCTATCTACCCAATTTCACTTGCAAGACTTGGGTTCACCTGCAGTATTCAGGCACTTTCCAAAGGTGCCACATGCTGGGATCACCTTTTCAGATTGATAACATCAACAAGTCACCTTCTTGATAAATCAACCACAGTAAGATAAATCAACCACAGTAAGTAACCATTCGGCCATGTGCCCATATATAAACAAGTTAATTTGAGAGGTTCTGAAAAGAATGAGATGTAAAACATTGTTTTTATTTGGGATAATCCGTTGAAGGTAGTTGGCTGCTCATGATGATCCATCGAGGGGAGTTGGCTGCTCATACTTCCATTGAGATCAGGCAATTCTAAACACTACAAAAATTCATGGTGTTTACAAAATTGTGTACCAGCTACTACGTTAATTCTTGTTAACAGTTAGTCTTTTAATATCACTAATAAAATTAAAACAAACATATTTATAAACATGCATATTTTTTATTGAGAGCTTTGCTCTTTTAAAATATCATCTGATCCCAGAAGGTTCACACAATTTATCTTGTGAAATAAATTTCAATAACTTTGAAGATAGACTTGTGAAACTATGTATCTGATAAGTTGGCAAATACTTTTTTATTTTTATTTTTTATTTTTTCATAGAGATTTGTGTTTCCTACATTTGTTTCAGTACAGTGCAATCTCTTTAGTCTAGGACCCTTGGGATCAGGCCACTGCCAGACCACAGAAAATTCATGTGTTGACATAGTTTTGCCAGTTAATTCTGCAAATATCGACTGTAGTTGAGATCATCAGATCAATGTGAATGATACTTTCCATAGCTGTATAGTATGTCTTTGTCAGGATTACATACAATTTTGAATTCAGAGTTTTCTTTCTCATAGACTGGTTGCCACCCAAGGCTATAAAACCCAGTCTGTCCTATTATTTACTCATAGCTGGGGGGTGTTAGAAAAATTGGATTCATCCCTTTCCTAAGGATATTAGCACATAAGTGAATGTAATGAACTTGACTGGAATTTGAACTTGCCTGTCTGATTCCTCAATCTAAGCTGTAATCCACCATGCCTCCTGTATATATATATATATATATAATGGTGCATGGCCGAGTGGATAGAAAATTCGCTTTCTGACTATGAGACCTGAGTTCAAATCACACCACAGTTGATTTGTCAGGAATGAGACTTCCTGATGTTATTGGTCTGGAGGGAGTGATCCCAGCATGTGGCACTTTTAGAAAGTGACTGGAAACTATATCGTAGGTTGACCAAGCCTTGTGAATAAAATTGGGTAGACGGAACCCTTGGGGGCTGTCAATAGCTGTGCTAGCACAAAGTCATAAGTCATCGTGAACGAGGGTTTGAGTGTGCTGGCCTTGTTCAGATTGTTGATCATGCTAGATAACATGCTCTTTCCCAGAAAGTGTAACTAAGGACTGCTCAGCATAGTTGCAGTATAAACCACAGGTTCGCTCTGTGGGTGTTGAGTAAACACAAATGTGTCTGAGCAAGCTTCTGCAATATGGGTATCCAGCTGTTATCTCTCTCTCTCTCTCTCTCTCTATATATATATATATATATATATATATATATATATATATATATATTGCTGTGTTATTAAAGGTTATATATACTTGCTATCCTGAATGGATAAATATGAACCAATATAAAAAATGAGCAATTCTGTATCACCAACACACTCTGCTGCTCTTGGGTGCTGCAAAACATAAACCTGTGGTGCTGTCCTTGTTGCTGCTCAATGAAGTAATAGCAGACATAAAAAATAAAAAAAATTGCTGGATCCTAGGAATTTCTGGATGAAATTGAGTTGGACTCTACTAATATAGTAAGAAAAGGCAAACTAAAAGTAATGTGAAGTTAGTTTAAATACAATTTTTCTACTAATGTTTTTTTTTTATTATTTCACCTTCAAGAAAGGTGACAAAGCTCCTAAGACGTATGGGTTTACTGGGAGCAAAAGAATATGAGAAAACTTTAATGAGGAGAAAAGAACAAAATCCAGAAAAGCAGAAGATGGCAAGTAATGCTGCATTTAAATTTTTGAAGATTGTAGTTGGCAGGAAAACAAGATTAAGAAATTTTGATAACATAGACTGTAATGGAATAGAAGAAACTAAAGAAATGTGCATATTGAATAAAAATATGATTTATGGTTTATTTTGGCAGTTGGGTTAATTTTATCTTTGTTTTAGTTGAAATCCAATGGGAATGAGTGCAAAAACATCTCCCTAATTTATAGATAAACCATACAGACGTATGTTAGGATTTCTTTTTAGCCAATAAGATTGACTACTTCTTGGTCTCATTTCTGTTGTTTCTTGTTTTGAAGACTTAACATTGTGATCGCTTGTCTCTATCTCCTTTTATGTATGTAACTCTAAATATTTGCACTTACCTGATCCAAAGCGCCAGAGATGTCTGGCCTGCCGAACTACTGTTTATGAGAGGTTCAAGGTGCACGCGTTATATTCAGCGAATGGGGATCAGCCATCTTGAATGTAGGATAATGACCACCTGCTGGAAAAAGGCGGTATACAACAATGGTAAAGGGCAGAAAGAAAAATTGGAAGTGGAAGCAAGCAAGTGTGAGATTTCGGTGCTATTTGTTAACATGACTAAAGAAACTAAATAACAAGATTTAATGTATAATGAAAACCTTGAAATATTCCCAGTGAACACGGTGCCAAGAAATGAGACAGAAGATACAAAACTATATGTTGCAACACCAAAATCTTGTCTGCTCGCTTCCACTTCCATCTGTTCTCTGCCTTTTACCGCCATTGTATACTGCCTTTTTCCAATGGGTAGTCATACTCCTATGTTCAAGATGGCTGATCCCCAAATGCTCAATATCACATGTACCTTGGACCTCTCATAAACAGTGGTTAGGCTGACCAGACACCTTGAGTGCTTTGGATCAGGTAAGTGTGAATATCATTACAGTGTATACAATTCTTAGTTTGTGAACTTTTTTGCCTTTGCCTACTTTTGTCTTGCATATATATTGCTTGCTTAATATTATTCTTGCCCTCTTTTTCTTTCTCTTTTTATTGTTTATTGCAAACTTTATCAATTTTGTTTGTCGGACATTTCTGCCAATTACATTTAACCAAGGCCAACTACTCTACAAAAACGATTAACATTTTTGAGGGATTATATGGTAATGATGGCATCAAAAGAAAAACTGTCCTTTTGAAATAGTTTTTTTTGCAAGTACATTTGTTAAACTTTGCTAGAAAATCTGTCTTTTTTTTTTTTTAATAATTTTCCCTGCAACAGCAGCTATTCATCATAATATGAGCACAAAACCCAAAACAGTATAAGTTTAAAAAAATTTTTGAACAATTCCACCCCAAGCAAACTAATAATGCCATTAAAACATCAGGGATTATTGAGAGTGAAAAATATGAAGACAAAGGACAATAAAAGAACATAATTCAGAAAGACTTGATGATTGATGTTGGATTTAAATTTTTGAAAATTGAATTTGACAGAGAATCAAGAAACCAGAAGAGAATTTCACAGGCAAAAAATGTGAGAAAAGAAACTTATAATAACTTATGGTTACATCTCACTATTTCAACACTAAACTGAGACCAATTTGGCAATCTACGTTTAAATTGATGAGTTTGAAGTACCTGAGAGGAAAGCTCGTTTGAACAATTACCATGAAAATATTCATAGAAAAGGCACGGGGGAATCTGCTATAGCGGTGAGAAAGTGACTAAAGTTGAGATGTCACATCAGAAACAATAACATTACAAACCTTTGGATTTTGTCCAAAATTTTGAGGTATATAGTAGGAACACGAAACCAAATGTAGCAGCAATATTCAATGAATGTATGAATGGTAGATTTATAAACATGCAAGATGGATTCTGCCAAGAAAAATTATCTGGTACAGTGAATCAACTTGAAAGTAAAATTTAGTATTTACTAGCAGTAGAACCCGGCGTTGCCCGGGGATGTAACAGTAAGAGATAGATCAAGTATCGACCATCATAAAGATTGAAAAATAACATTGACAAAGATTATTGTTTAAGGTTGACACACGCATGTCTTAATTAGTTTTTTTTTTTTTTTGTTTCTTTTTTACGAATTGGTCAAACTCAAACAAAAACATTGTTTTCAATCATTATGAGTCTAATAAGTTTAATTAAGTTACAATATAAGTTAAAATCATATGAATAAGAAAGTGACCTTTAATGCCAAAATCCTTGAACATTCATTAGTACCCAGATTTCTTAACTTAAATAATGTAATTGAGAGATGTCAACTTTATTTACCAAATGCACAGGAGCAAATGTGTAGTTATAAGCACAAGTGTAATGGTTAAAGAATCAATTGCAATATTTCCAAAGAGAATGGAATCTTGAACAGCAGAACTTTGAAGGCAAGTAGAAAAAAAAAAAACACTGATAGAATAATTACAGGCTCATGTTCTGATTAAAGGGATTATAGTTGTTGCCTGCTTCCAACTCATAATAAAAACAAAAACTCCAGTTCATAATCAGTCAATTGAAAAAAAAAATTGTGTTTGATGAAAAGAAGAAAAAGCTATGAAATGTCATTTTAGATTATTGAAGCAATGGGTTACAAAGTTGGAATGACGCATAACAACAATCTGTTTTCAACCAATCAAACTGCTTCTAGTCATTAAATATGCTTCATAATATCATGTCTGCTGCCATTTCATAACATCTGAAGCTAAATGCCAGTGAAGAAATTTGGCACAACATTATGAAGTTAGAACGAGGGAAATGAATATCTTCAGTAAAAGTAGATTATAAAATACTCTGAAAGTCTTTAGACACATTCTTATTTTACTGATGCAAGGAAGTTTGTTTCGTATCTCCAAAAATTGTTTTTCTATAATTATACCTGCCCATGCATTTCCTCAGTTGATAACACTCAGTGTACCATCAAACAATTCTTTTCTTAATATTCACTGTTTAAATGGGAGCAGGCATCATTTTGTCAAATATTAAAATTTAATAAATTTGTAATAAATTTGTCTTGAATTGGAATAAATAGGGAAGATGGCTGAATTTCCAGTGATATTCATTGTACCATCCAACTGTTTTTCCTAATATTCCTGGTTCAAATTGGACTAGGCATTTATTTAATTCCTCAAATATTAAAATTTTATGAATCTTCTATGTAAATAAAGTGCAGTGTACATATGTTTGTCTGTCCATTTTTTTTTTTTATCTCTGTGAATCATAAACAACCTGATGTAATAGGTAAGTAAATTAAATAAATAACTCATTTAAAGTTACGTTTAAATATCCAACAGAGTTAAAGGTTTAAAAGACAATCCTTTATTAAAGGTTTAACTTTAATTTTGTTTTTTACCGCAATTGATATTGTCTAATTAAACTATAACTAAAACTTAAGTAGGGCATAGTATGTTACTCGTGTGTGTATTTTTTTCTTTTTCTATTACATTTACTGTGATGTATTTGAAACATAGTTTGGATTCCCTAATGTCTTTTAAGAGTGACTCTATATGAAAGGATCGTAAAGAATTGTGATTTTAAAAGAAAATAAAAATTGCACGCAAAATAAATGTAAAGTATGACAATAGGTTGCGTATATGAAGAAAGATTGTCAAATAAAGATAAAATAATTTCATTATTTCTAAATTCATATAACTTTTACATACATGGGACACTGAAGGTAAAAGGCTGAAGGCTCAAAATCTCTCCACAGGAATTAGCCTAAAGTTCGCCCAAAGGGCAGCTTCTAGGCTAGTTTGTAATAAATGCATAAAAAATAAACTTGTTTTGAATTGGAAAAAAATGGATGAAGTTGCAGTTACATTTGATGTATTGTCAAACATTTATTAATTTCTTTTTTAATTTTCTCTGCTGAAATGGGGTGGATTTCTTATATTCTATACTAGATTCATGGGTATATAATACATGCAGGGCCGGATATACATATGGGCCACAGCTCGGGTATCCATGACTAGAGGGGGGCTCCCAAGAGCCCTTTAGTTGTAGGCCCTGACAAGAGTTAAAAATAAAAAACAGAGGATATTTGTTTATTTTAAGATTTAATGGGGTTCCTTTGAACTAATTTGAAATAAGTTAGACTATTTGGGCTCCTCTAGTTGGAGTGGGTTTTAAAATTTGATGGGGCCCATTGTAGGGGATCCCATTTAGATTTTTTTTTTTTTTTTTTAAAAAGACATGGGGTGGCTAGGAACACACGTAATAAAAGGGCCCCCAAATTCTATTAGTCTGAGTGGCCTCTTAAGGCTTAAATTCAGGCCTGAATACATGTCCAACTTTCAACAGGGGATATTAAGAAAAACCTTTTTACTGTACAGTGTAACCCAGATATAAGAGACTCGGATATAAGAGAAACCCGGATATAAGAGAGATTTTCTCTGGTCCCAAATTAGAGCCTGTGTTAATGTATATAAAATAGACCAAACCCGGATATAAGAGACTTCTTCTCCGGTCCCGACAACTCTCTTATATCCGGGTTACACTGTATTTACAAGTTAGCATTTAATGTCATTGAAGTATGACAGTTAAGTGCCAAATGTGGTACGTGCTTGTGTGATTATGTCTTTCGATTCATGACTGACTAGACAAATGTTTTTTTCAAAGTTGGTCGCCTTTTCTTTTTGCAATAGACTGATTGCCAATCAAGGCTATATGACCCAGTCTGTCCTGCTATTCATCTGATAGCTGGGAGAGTAGATGGATTCATACCTTTCCCAAGGGTATTTGTGTATAAGTGATTTTAATGAACCCAACTGGAATTTGAACTCGGCTCTCTGATTTATCATTCTTTGCCGTTATCCACTACACCACTACGCACATTGAAGTATGAGGATACATAAAAACAGATAAAAATGGACAGAACAATAGGACAATAGGAATTCTTTTTTTTTTTTTTTTTTTTTTTTTTTAGTTATAACAGAAAACATTTTCCAAAAAAACAAGCTATGAGTAAAGATGAAAGTAGCTGTAAATCTGGAAATTGAATAAAAAGAACAGCCATTTGAAATGGAAATATTATACACAAATGCAATAGTTAAACTTACCTAAGAAAAAAAAGCACTTTAGGTATAGCAGAAAATATTTTACACAATGCAAGTTACCAGTGCAATTGAACAAAAAGCAGTTAATATTTCAGAATTTCAGAATTACAAAGTTATGCAAGATACAATTACTCATAAAATGGTAGATAGGTACTTTTTTTTTTTTTTTTTTTTTTTTTGTCATGATGTGAAAATTAGTCTTAGATATCATGAAATATACCATTTCAGAATTTTTCAAAATTAATTCCTGAAATAGAAATGATATAATAATAATCTAGGAAATATTTTTTCTGTGACATTGTTTTTTCAGGATGTAGTGGGGATCATGGCTCTCCACAGCTTCTTGTTTTGTTGCTCTAAATAACTCTTATCTCCTTAACTACCCCTCTTTATGTTTGTGGTTCTGTCATCCATTTACTCAAAATTGTTAAATCAGTTATTCGTTTCTCCATTTCTCTGGCCTTCAATATGTCTTGTCAGTGTTAAATTCTCCTAGCCTTCTTTACTCATTATGTACCCAGAAATTTTAACTTCTCTTTCTTATTGTAGGCAGCAGTTTCCTTCTTTTCCTTCTAGTTGCTATTCTCCTTGAAATTTCCTTGTTACTTACATGTTATGTCTATAGTATTCTCTTCATTTATCAATAGAATCTTTGTTGCTTCAAGTCTCTTAATCAGTAAAAAAAAAATTAATGCAACATTCACTGGCATATAGGAGATCAGGTATTAAGTAGCAGTTCAGGACTCTTTTTCTTTGTTTGTGTCTATATTTCTGAGATGAGGTATTATGTACACTATTTACATTATTTGGACTATTGTCCTCATCTTTGTCGCCATATTCATCACAACGTTTCGGCCATTGTACACTCCGCCCTTCTTCAGGTGGTTAGAATGTCGAACTGAACCCTTTATTTTGTTCCCTGGGGTAGAATGTTTAATGGATGTCAGTTATCAGTTATCTCCTGTTAATTCCCCTCTCCAAGTTCTCCACTGCCTTAACCGGGTATTGAACTCATACTCTTTGGGTCCTGTTACTGGATCTAACCAACACCTTGATCCCATGTGTCCTTGAGGACATCTGTGTATGAATTTTTGTATGTTATAAACCTAATGTCATTAGTAACCTTTTTACCAGTGCCCATATTGCAATTTTTTGCTGTTATCATATGTTTTTACCAGAGCTCATATTGTAATTTTTTGTTGTTATTATCACTTTTCTATGGCACTCCTTATTACTGGCCCTCATATTGTATTCATTTCTATACTTGGTTGGCTCAGGAGATTTTTGTGGCTTAGCATATATGCTGATTCCTTAAGTTTACGAATTTTCCAATGGTGTTCTTTGTCTGTGATTTCAATCTGATCCCACAGATGACAGTGATCTCCCTTTTCTCTCCATATGTGGTCAGCCACGCCTGATTTTTCCACTTCCCCTCATGTTACAGCTTTCTGGTGTTCTTGAAGCCTTACCTTAAGGGGACGGCCTGTCTCCCCTTTATATTTCTTTTCTTTGTTTTTAATGATGTTTTTCTACCTCTTAATACTTTGCTTAGTTTTTGAAAGACCTCTTTTACTATTCTTATATATGTTCAGATTTCTGTGTCTTACCTTCCGTTGTCTATTACTAAACTACAGTTAAAGTTTTGTATTCCAGAAATTTTATTTGTTTGTTTCTTATTGGTAGCAGTTTCCTTGTGGTTTCTCTTAAAACTTCCTCATTAATTACATATTCTGTCCATTGTATTTTCAGAATTTGTCAGTAAACTTCATTACTTTCACTTAAAGCCTCTTTGGCAATGTTTAACTTTTGTGCCTGTAAAAAAGGTGTGTCAGCAGGATGGTTATTCCCTTGATGCTGCTATTACTGTATACACTTTTGACTCCCTCAGGAACATTTATTTACAAGATTATAAAAATGTGTGAACCAAGTACATTGCAATATTTATTATTTACCATTTTATAAAGGTTTATTATTTACCATTTTATAAAGATATAAATTTGAAAAGAAATCTTTTATTTAAAAATTTATAAAAAATTACAAAATTATCAAAGTATGTAAACCAACTACAATGTAATATTTATTATTTATCATTTTATAAATAACTATGAAAACAAGTTTTTTTATTCATAATTTTATAAAGATATCAGTGAACCATTGTAGTCAATTCTCCAAAATAAAAAAATAAAATGTTGAGATCCACTTTTGTATGTTTGTGTTTTATTAAAATTCTTGTGGCTCTTTAAAGCAATAAAAATTTCTGAAGGAGTCAAAAGTGTATACAGTAATTGTGGTGTCAAGGGAATAATAATCCTTTGGATACACTATATTAGGTACCCCCCCATGAGATCGCTAAAAAAGAGTATAGCATGATAAAAAAGACGCCAAATTTGATGAAAACAAAATTTTATCGTCTAAATGTTTATATTATTATTAAGAGGAAAGATCAGAGTTTATTTTAATTATTTTTAAAAATTTTTCTTTCTTTTTAGAACATTCTAAATTTTGATTAAAAAAAACCTTGTTTCTCTTTGTATCACCAGAACTAGTAAAATAACATATACAATTTTTAATTTGGAAAATCTTGCAAAAATAGAAATAACTGTCAGATGTTAATGAAACTTTCAGAAACTATTCACAGATGATCGAAATTATTATAAATGTGTTTTGTTTTTTTTTTTTTAAAGTCTTGGCAGAAATATTTTTTTTAATATTACCCCCCCCCCAACTAATTTTATGAAAACGCTAGAAATTTGATTGTGTCAGGTTTAGTGATTACAATAGTTAAAAGCACAAGGCTTTGAGGAATGCAAATCATGTTTTTTTTTTTGTTTTTAATTGGACCCCCTACCTGAAAATCAGCTATGAATTGTAACATACAAAAATCAATAAAACAAAGATATTATTTAATTTCAAATGCTTTTATTTGCTTTTATGAATATGGACAGTATTTTCTGAAAGCAAAAAATTTTTTCGATGAAAAATGAATTTTTAATACAATTATTTGTTGTTTTTTAATTATAATAGATTTTTACATTTAAGTTGTTAAAATATTATAAAATTAGTTAAAAGCCACATCGGGTTTCCTAAGTGTCCTTATGAGATAGATCTTTTTTTAGCACATTGTAAATTGTATCGTTTTCACCAATCAGAAAACCCGCAGTAATTAAGAAATGTAATTTTGTGTTTATAATCAGGCTGTAATTATAAAGTACGGAAGACCAACCAGAATACAATTAAGTTGCGTCATTTGAATTAAGCATTGTTCTTTTGACTTTACTTTTGCGAAACACATGTGGAGAAGTTAATTTGATTTTTCAATTTCAACTGAGAAGGGTACCTACAAGTATCAGTATCATCTTATGAAATTCATTTGATCTTATTTTTATATTAATCTCAGTTATGATATTTTTCCATAAATGAAATATCAAAATTAATAATAAAATGAATGGAAATACAAATGACACAGTAAAATGTAATAAATGTACATAAGATTTTAGTATATATAGTATTTTATGTACACTTCTGATAAAATTTCATAAGAAAGGTACCTATAAATTAATTAGATACCTTTCTTATGAAATATGAAATTTATTCTCACTCTTAAGTCTTATTTTAATTTCTTTATATTTTTCATAAAGCATCGTAAATGTAAAGGTGAAAGCTAAGTACCAAAAAAAAAAAAAAAAAAAATTAGAGCGCTGAAAGTTTTCCTTAAAAATAACGAGGTAAATAATTTGTTCACTTAAATAAATAAATAATTTCACTTTTCTCCTTCCGTAGAACAAATTATCCTCATGGAACCCGTCAATATGTCATTCATCACCTGTTAAGTAACGTGAAAGTTTATGACCTGCTTTGTTTTATTTTCAAATTACATCTTTTCGGCGTAAAAGCTAAGCTAAGCTTGGTTCAAAATATTTTAAATAAAAATAATTTCTGATTTTCTTGAAATAAGTTTTGAAAAAATGATAATTGATATTTAAAAGAATTTCAAAGGGAGAATTTCAGTTTTTTTATAAAATGGAAAAAAATGGTCAATTTTGCTGACTCAAAAAAAACAAGATTTTTAACGAAAGTTTCAGACGTGCTAGGACTGATTAAAAAAAAAAAAAAAAAATGTAAAAAATATACTTTGATCTTTCCTCTTAATAATAACATAAACAGATGATAAAATTTTGTTTTTGTCAAGTTTGGCGTCTTCATGCTATGCTCTTTTTTTTAGCGATCTCATGGAGGTACCTACAATATATATTATATATTTTTTTTTTTTTTTTTTTTGTTGGCATGAAGGTTAAATATTGTCACCTTTTTTTCTTTTCTTTTATCTGTGAAGGAATTGTATGCAACATTCACAGTTATATCAGAGATCTAGGAAATCTGATAATAAAATTGCAGCATACTGAAGAATGATGCTAATTTTTTACCAGTGAATGTGCTTTCTTGGGAGCCATATATAACGTGATAAGATTTTTCAAAGTTTTCAGTACTCTTTTGACATAACTTACACTGGCGCACCCTCGTTATCTGAGATATTCAGATAGTGATTCATAATGCAATCTGTTTCAGTGAAATGTAAGTCATGTACATTCTATGGAAATGCAGATATGTTCCTTTTTTTTTCTCTTTGAGCTAAGGTGGGATTATGGTGGGCCTTCAAGTGGCTGGATGGTAATTTTAGAGAATTGATACCTATGTTGAATGTGTCCAAGTCACATTGATATTTACAATATTGTTGGTAAGTTGTTGCAGGTTTTGGATCGTCAAAAGCATGTTCAGATTGATACTTTGTTAGGGTAGCAGTGTTAAATTGCATGGAATTCACAATGCAGACCAGGACAGCCAGTAATGTCAGCATTGATGGTAGGAATTATTTACTTGCTTCATCAGCATGGCTGATGTAAACCTCCAGGAGATCAACTCATTATGCTTTCTTTCTATACTAAATGTAATGTTTTTATAGTAAAAGAAAATTTTCACCACTTGCTACATAAAAATTTGGATATATGAATAAATATATCTTGTAGATTAACATGATTTTATACAAGATGCAACAGAAATACCTCCCACAGAATGTTAAGAAATTAGTG
Organism: Acanthosepion pharaonis; assembly: GCA_903632075.3. NCBI lineage: Eukaryota > Metazoa > Mollusca > Cephalopoda > Sepiida > Sepiidae > Acanthosepion > Acanthosepion pharaonis. The sequence goes on from CAHIKZ030002622.1 coordinate 838,957, forward strand.
ACAATGCTGTCTTCATCTGTCTAATGAAGTGGTTCTCAAATGGTGCCAGTGAGCCTTGTAGGTGTTGTGGAAAAGTATAGGTAAAAAGGAATGATTGAAAGAATCAAAGATTTAGAAACAGTTTGAAAAAAATTCAATTTGGTTTTGATCGGTCAATGTATGGTTATTTTAGAGGGACAGACAGACTAATGGAAGTTACAGAATTTTATATATAGATCAATGATAAAAATGTTTTTTTTTTTTTTTTTTTTGCTTAGAAAATATACCAGAATAAAACATAACTCATGGATAAAAATATTCACTATATACAGTCTATAAATACACTGCAGGAATTCATAATTTGCCAGATTTCATCCCAGAAGTTAGAATGTTATATAAAAACATGTTAGTCTACAAGATATATTTATTTATATACCCAAACTTGTCAGTAGCAAGTGGAGAAAATTTTCTTTCACTTTATAGCACAGAAAGAGCAAAAATTCTAATTCTGTTTGTTACAAGAATAGGTGCTGCCAAGTTAAAGAAATTAAAGATTTTGTTCTTGCTCTAAAACAGTGATTCCCAAACAGTGCAGCTTCTCATAGGTGAGGCAGAATAATTCTAAGCAGTCAAAGATTTAGAAACATTTTCAAATAATTCACATGCCAAAAATAAATATGATTTCAAAATTTAAAATATTATTATGGATTACTTGTAATTTCATGCATGAGTTCCAGTATAAATAATTATTTACCAATATTATCATTGTGATATTATTGCATTATATTAAGTATATAGTAAATAGGGTCCAAAAATTGGAGAAGAGTTATCAATGATAATGTTCTGACTTCAAATCCATTGTTATCTCCCTTTAACCTCTCATTTTTTTTTTTTTTTCATTTTTTAAATGTACTTTTTTATCACATAAAATTTGAGCTGCAAGCAAATTTACATTCCAAAAAATGCAACCTCGAGAAAAAAAAGTTTGAGAAACACTGATTTAATGTCTTATTATGTAGGAGGTATTTCTACCACATCCTGTATACTCTTGTTCTTTTATTCTTTCACTCTCAGTAACCCCTTGCATCTTAGTGAAATTATTGCCTTGCTTGGGGTGAAAGAATTAACATAAAAAATATATTGGTCTGTATCTGTGATTATTTACTGTAATCCAGCTATATTACATGTATGTTTATTTTTGTGTAAATTGAAATGCATTCAAGAGATTGCAATTTTATTTCTTGTTAGTTTATTTATTCTGATGTGTTTTGTTTATCTGTATTTACAAATAAAAAACATCCTCTTAGTTATCCTATTCATAAAATAAATGATTATCTTGTACCATCAATTTCATTTTTCATATCTTTAGAATACTGCATTTTTACCTGTCATTGCTTTATACCAAATTTAACATTGTTTCCATTCTTTTTTTCTAATTATTTATTTTCAATCATTTCACCCCAAGCAAGGTGTTAATGCCTCTAGGATGCAGGGGGTTATATGGAGTGAAAGAGAATGAGAAGACTTTAGTGAGGAGGAGTGAGGAAAAGACAAAGGAACAGGATTCATCAAGACAGAATATGGTGATTGACATTTCATTTAAATTTTTGAAGATTGTAGGTGGCAGAGAAACAAGAAATCTGAAGAGTCCCATAGGTGAGAAGTGCAAGAAAAAAAAAAAAAAACTATTAAAATGCAACAGATGGTTGTATCTAGCTAGTTCAACGGTAAAACAGTGAGACCTAATTTGCAATCTAGAAGCACACTTTAATTCATGCTGTCAAGGCACGAAGGGGAAAAGCTCATCAGAAAAATTGCCATGAAAATATTTGTAAAAAAGATAGAAGGAAGCCATATGACGTTGGACAGAAAGTGACTAAAGTTGAGATACCAGATCAGGATCAATTACATCACAGACTCTTCTTTGAATTTTATCAAGAATCTCAAGATATATAGTAGGAGTACCAGACCAAATATGGCAGCAGTATTCAATGCCTGGATGAATGGTAGATTTATAAATATATAAGATGAATTCTGACAAGAATTGTCTGGCATGACAGAGTGAACCAATTTTTCTTGCAGTAGACGTAGCAATTGATTCAATATAATCACTTCACGTCATATCAGAGGAGAATGTGAAACTGAGAAGGCATAAAAATATTAATCGCCTGGAGTTTAGCATCAGCCATGCTGATGGCAGGCAGAAAACGTTCTCTCTGGTAATTAAATGAAAGCAGTTTTGTTTTGGAGGCATTAAAATTCACAAGCCATTGCTTGCCCCAGTTAACCACTGATTGGAGATCCTTTTTGGGGGCAGTTGCCAGTTTTACTTTGTTGGGTCTGACAGACTTGCTACTGAAACAGGAGTAAATAGTTGTCATTTGCATAGATACCTTGTTGGGAACTGATGACATTGGGAAGGTTGTTGAAGATAGTACCTAAAATTTTTTCAATTGTCCCTTGATAATGACTGAATTAAATTTTGGAAATAAAAGATGAAATAGTGTTATGACATTTCTCTTCTTTATACACACTGACTGAATGTGTATATTTGTGTGCTTTTTAAGTTAATCTATTATATTCACTTTTACAAAAAATGCCCTTGGGGAAAGACTCAAATCTATCACTTTTCCTCTCTAGCTATGGGTTAAATAGTGGGATAAATTTCTCTCTTTGGTTTTGGGTGGCAGCCAGTCTAACGGAAAGACATCTGGTGACAAAAGTAATGGTAAATGACTTGACTTTCTTAACCCTTAGTCATCTCAGATTTCTGAAAATGGATAGTCCCTGAAGTATTTACAAACCCCAATACAAAAATGCTGATCGTGTTATCTTAATATAATATAATATAATAATAGGTATTATATTTAATCAGTGTTTTGATTTGGTCGTTCTCAATGACTGCAGTTCTAACAGAACATTCTCAGTCTTCCAGATCATGTATACTTTTGATGCTAGCAAACAACTGATAAATAGTTCTATCAACTATGGCAGTTTCTATAAACAGCACATATGGTGTGTTTACAGACCCCAATACAAAAATGCTTATAGTGTTAGAGTTATATGAATTAGTCATACTGCTGAAAAAAAATAACATAACAGGCAATCTCGATTACAATATAAATTAAATCAAAACTTGAACTGAAGATATAATTATTCATTGAAATGAAAATTATAATAAATGCATTGCAGAAACATATGATTCAAATTGTAGGTGAAACCCACCAATAATAAAGTAAATTTTTATTCATCAGCAATAGCCACAATATATTTCCATGAATAGAAAGATATTACATTAGCTAAACTCATAATTACAGGACTTAGAGTTCTCTCTCTCTCTCTATATATATATATATATATATATATATATAGACACACACACACAGAGGGTGCAATGTGTAAATTGCCACCATTTTATATTTTTAATTTCACATATGCACATTGTTTTTTTTTTTTTTTTTTTTTTTTTTTGATTTTGTTGGCTGCACAGTATAGTAGGGTCAGTTGGGCACCATCTGTAAGAAAAAGACCACCATGACACAATTTGATCTACCAGAAGTTTCCGTCATGGGTATGACGATGAACTACGTCCGGCAATGGGGCCTCCGATCAGGAGGTTTTGAGGAGCATGGAACTACCTCTTAATTGCTGGTGTTCTCGGGTCTGCCTTGACCCAGGGTGGTAGCACCTGTTGGGGTCCCAACAGTTAACCCTGAAACTGGTGTAAAAACAGGTTTTAATACCAGAAATACTTTGTAAAAAAAAAAATTATTTCCTGCAATAAATTTTTGAAGAAAAAAATAAATATTACCAGCAATACATTTTTGAAGGAAGAATATTACCAGAAATAGATTTTTGACAGAACAAAATATTACCAGCAATAAAAATTTTGTTGGCATTAAATATAACCCAAGGAGGTTGGTATGCCATAAAACAAACCAAACTGCCAGAAGTTTGGAAACACCATACTGTACTTCTTTACATTTGTGCGTAAAGCTCCAATACAAACATTTCAGAGTGTTTGGGCCTCAACCTGAGGCCACTGTAGAGGATTCGGAAAGAGTTGGATGAGTCTAATGGTGATTCAAAGGTTCAACAAAAACTCACTCTGATCATTCTTATAAGAAAAGAACTCCTGCCTGAATTTGTTGGTGAGGGCCTTAGACTCAACATGGAGGCCTACATCAAGTGCCTTGAGGAGCTAGTGCTGTTCTGTGTCAAGTGGGTGGCTGCTGGAAGACCCTATGTCTGACAACAGGACTTTGCACCATGCCACATAAGCAGAAGAACCTAGTCATGGCTGTCAGACAATTTCACCCCTTAAATCTGTCCACCTAAATCCGCAGACAGCAACTCTCTTGATTATTATCTGTGGGGCGCAGTTGAACGAGAGACCAACAAAATTTATAACACCAAAGTTAAACTGAAAGCAAGGATTATGGCATCATTCACCAACTTAAACAAGGAGACCACCCAGAAGAGTTGCAGGAGATTCTGAATTCTTCTGGAGGCTGTGGCTGAAGCCAGTGGTGATTTTAGTGAATAAATTTACTCTTTAATATTTTTATATTTTTTTTTTTTTTTCAATATGTTTCATTGAATAATATGGAGATGTTTATTTTCAGAATAATCCTTTCTCATTCTCTAATTAGCTTTTTGATGTTAAGCTGAAATTCATCAAGGAACACACCATAATTTTTCCTTACCCAAGTACTTTCGATCTCCTCCAAGATTCTCAAAGGTGAATTGCATAGACAAGCTTATTGTAATTGTGATTGTTGTGATGGTGATTTTTTGAAAATATACATGAATATGCTCTCTTATAATTATTTTAAAATTATCCATTGTGGCTATGGTATATTGGCAAACAAGCATCCCAATATAAGGAAACTAACTGGAGTTGGTAGAAATGCAAAATGGCATTAAATATTGGTCAAATGCATTTTAAAATGTTGCTACTACACTCATAATAAATTTTGTTTAGCGTTGGTTTGTTCACTGTAATTAGAGAACTAGAAAGGATTATTCCAAAAATAGACATAATGTCTATATTATTCAATGAAACATGTTTGAATGAAGATATGCTGCCTAATTACACACACACACACACACCAAGAAAACTTACCTTTGTTAGTCAGGTGGCATGACAGGACACCCTGAAGAAGACAAAGTGATGTCTGCCTCCCATGACAACTGAGCTACAACTGCACCAGACCATCTGCTACACACCCTCACTGACTCAGAGTAGTCAGGGTATGTCAACAAAAAAAAAAAGTTGCCAACTAGGAATTACTTGCACTTAAATAAAATCTGGGGGTAGCAAAACACTCAATGTGACTAACGCAGGGTTAAAGGTCATAGCAATTCACAGATAATAAAGAAATGGAATCTGGTGAATTTTAAATGGATTAATAAGTTTGTTCACTTGTTAAAGTACCCTACATTTTCTTTGTTTCCATGGACATTTCAAACATCTTTAAAAATCACCAAACCAGCAAATAAAGAAACTCCTTTTGTTGTGAAGGAACAAATATTGCTGAGAGCCACAAAAAACTAGATGCTGTGGAGAACTTTGATCACCCACATTTTAAAAAGATCTAGCCTTTCTACAACAGTGCTGAAAAGTTCTTGGCTTAACCAAGAATGTTTTTCTTGAACCTATAGACTCCCAGTGGACTACTGGGTTATAGTCAAAACACTAGTTGATGCTGCTGTGGTTTCAGTCAAGTTAGTTTTGCAGGTTTGAGTTGCTAACCCCGCACTCAACTGGTTTTGAAATCCTGTTATCTTCTCTAAGACTGCTTACCAAGCAATTCCCTTAGTGGGGAAGAAGAGATAAAATAACAGCCAAAATTTATACTACTAATAATAAATATACATTATGTTCCTCACTGTTTTGTACTGTTAATAAAACCGTGCTTGATGTAAAATAACAGTACAAATGGTAAGGAATAATATTTATATTTATTAATAGTGGTATAAATCTTTGGTCTGTTACTTTACATCAAACACTGTTTCATTACCAGTACCAAGCAGCATGGAAAAATGTATATTTATCATTGGTAGTAGTTCTATATAATAATGGACTCTTCCATCAATTAGAAGTATGAAGATCCGACGACCTCATTCAGGTGTTATGTTTGAGTCACATATGACTCTTCAATCTTGCTAGTGACCTGTATATAAGTCCACATATTGTGCAACAGTGAGGATCTTTGGACATAGCAACTGGAATATTTGCTAGGGCTTTTTGGCATTGTCTTTCAGCTCTTAGACACACACATATACATGTGTGTGTATGTATGTGTGAAATAAGAAAGCTGAATCCAATTCCAATGTTTGTAACATTCAATTTAAAAGATGGTTCAATACAAAGGTAGAGCAATATACTTGGATATTACATCAAAAACCTTAAAACACTATACAAATGCAATCATGTATCGATGTGTATTAACACATCTCACCAGGTGTTAGTAAATGACAAGCAAGTACACCAGTCATTTACTAACACATGATTATATTTGTGTAGTGTTTTTACATGATTTCGATGTAATAGCCTAAAATAAAGTGTGTGTGTATATATATATATATATATATATATATATATTATAAATTAATTGATTTAAAATGTTTTTTCCCGCTACACAGTTTTAACCATGTTTCAAAATGGAAGCTAAAAGCCCGAATTTAATTTTTGTAATTAAATTAAAGACATTAGTTCCATTTCATCCTCAAGTTTAATTTTGGAGTAATTTTTAAAATTACTGGGTTTTAAAGACACAGCTAAAATCATAATTCATGTTTCCAAGGTTACAGATGAATCCAGTTTACTAGATGAGGGGTGTCTGGGTGTTCATTATGTCTATATTTTAATATATTAAAAATTAAAAGTAAAAATATTTCAACAATAAATAAACAATAAAAGGACAGGGAACCAACTTTTCTTGCGGTGGATGAAGCTATTGACTCAATGTATTTGTTCCATCTCAGGTCAACGGACAGTGTGAGACCAAGCAGTCACAAAAGGTGCTCTTGTGGAGTTGAGCATCAGACATTCTAATGGAAGACAGGAATAGTTTCCAGTGGTGAAGAATAGAGAGCAGTTTTGTTTTTGAGGCATTAAACTTAACCAGCCAATTCCTGCTCCATTCCACAACCAATTGGAAGTCCTTTTCAGGGCAAACGGCCAGGTTAGTTTTGTTGGCGACACTAGATTTGCTTTTGAGGCAAGAGGAAATAGTAGTGTCATCTGCATAAATTCATACTTGGAAACTGATGACGTCGGGAAGATCGTTAATGAAGATAAGGAACAGAGTAGGGCTCAGGATAGAGACTTGGGGAACATCTACATTTGTAGGATAGGAACTGGAGGGGAATCCATTATGGACAACCTTCATTACATGGTTTGATCATATTAAGTCAAATAATCTGTAACCTTGAAGCTTATGAAGGAGGCCGGCATGCCAAACCCTATCAAACACTTTAGAGATATCTAGATCCATGGCACGAGCTTCTCCGTTATTGCGAAGTGCTTGGTAAACAATTTCAGTTATGGCCATATTGCTTGTCAGAGAGCAGATCATGGGATATGAAGTGCTTAACCACTTTGGCGTTGATTAAAGCTTCAAAGACTTTGCCGAAGAGTGGTAGGAGACTGATAGGACGGTAATTAGAAGGGTTAGAATGGTCTCCAGAAGACAGGAACAATGGATGAGGACTTCCAACAGGCTAGAAAACAAGATTTATTGAGGCAGTAATATAATTTGGAGAGCACAGGAGCCAGTTCAAGAGCACATTTCTTCAGAACATTGGTTGGTATCTTGTCTCCACTGCTAGCCTTATGGGAGTTTAATTAAGAGATGATACCCAATACTGACGACAGGGTTATGTGCAACTCACTGAATAGAGTCTCAGTTCTAGGGGGGAAATCAGTTGTGGGTACACTGGATGAGTCAAGTGTTTAGTTCAATAAGAATTTCCAAGCAAAGCAATCTGCCTTATCAGCTGAGGAGGTCAGGATCTCAAATTGGTTGAACAAAGGAGTTGTTATAGGTTTGCTGTTGTTAAGTACGCTCTTGCAGAGATGCCAATAATCCTTGGAGCTGAATTTGCAAGATGCAATACATTCTTTCATTCTATCAGCAAATAGTGACTTTGCTTCATTAAGGACACGGTTACACTCATTACGGGCCTTAACAGAGACGTCTGTTACAATCAGACATGTTAGTACAATGTAAGTGGAAGAAGTGATTCCTATGGGCAATGGGAGCTGAGCAAGCAGCAGAGAACCAAGGGGATAAGCTCGATTTAACCTTATATTTTCTTGTGGGATTAAAGCCTCAATTCCAGCTTTTACTCAGGAGATCACGGAAGCGCATTCTTGTAAGGGGAGCATAAAGACCAAATTCCAGAGGACATTGCGATGGAAATTCTCGAACAAGTCTCAGTCTGCTTGTTGATAACAGAACAATGTAGGAGCTTCTTTGCTGGTGGTGGAGTACAAGGAGATGTTGACAGACACTACAGCATGATCAGAGTTGCCAAGAGAACAGAGCTGTGTGGCGTGACAGGACTTGGGGATGGAGGTGAAGGGAAGGGAAGCCTTACCCTCCAGGTTGTTGGGGGAAATGTGGGGAAAGTCAACTATTTGCGTGAGGGATCGAGAAATTGAAAAATTAAGGTTTGTATACCAGCAAGGTCAGTTATAGAGTCTTTAAGCCACTTGGTATGATGGTCATTAAAGTCACTGAACACAAATATATGAGCAAATGGATGGAGAGAGATAGCCTTGTCTATATTGTCGGAAATGCTTTTGATTACACCACAATCTTGGGAGGATGGAGAGCGATAAAGGAAGAAGAGGTAGCTTACAGCATTGAGAAGTGATTGACAGACACATATGTATGTATGATCAGGAGATTCAAGAAAGAGCTCTCTAGCCAGTGGGAGATGGTCCTTGACATAAACTCCAAGGCCAAGCATGTGGGTTTGAGAGTCTTTTCTAAGGAATTATACAACTGTTGATTAGAGCAGCCGCTTGAGATGCTATGTAAGAGTTAGGATTCCTAACGACCACTTGGAAACAGCAACCAGAAAACTGTCAACTGTGTACCCTCAGAATGAAGAGGCATTGCCACAGACTGCACACATCACAGGAGAATCATGGCAGCACTAGTATGAAGGCCAGAGAGGAGGAGAGGAAGAGTTCCAGGATCCCCTTCCTAAACAAGAGACAAGGGGTGAGCCTCTACTCGTCCAAGAGAAGGGAGAGAAGTATTGACCGGGCAGTAGGAAAGCCTACCTACTCTTATTATGCGTGCACACACACACACACACACACACACACACACACACACACACAAAAAAGTCCAAACTGGCAGTTGACTCAGTGACTTCATCTGCTCTTTGATAGGTCTCATTTTTAATCCTGCTGGCATGCTAACGAGCCAGCTAACCTGAGATATTTTTGACAGGAATACTTACCGGGGGTGGGGGGTGTAGGAAAAAAAATTTTTCTTTTTTTTGTTTTTTTTTCCTTTTTAAATTAAGTTTTAACTTAGTTAAAGTCCCATTGTGCCATGTTGAAAACTATTCAGTTACTCAGCATTGTGGATAAGGTGTATTATTCTACTTACAAATGGAGATATATAAATAAAATGAGAGATGGGGTGGGCTCAGTATTCTACCAGATAAAGATCAAAGATTGTTCAAACAAAATCAAATATTATTCAGTATGGATTTTAAGTATTTCTATAGTAAATCTGTGAAACATTTTTCATTATTTCAGAACTTCAATAGTGTTATTCTTGAATTAATATGCATGTGAAGAATACCTTGCTTTGTAATGAGGCTTTTTTTTTTTTTTTTTATTGAGATTTCTAGAATAGCAAACTTTCTATTCCCTTATCGTTAATTAATCTGAGTTATTGAGCAGTCAAGGATTTTTCTTTCTTTTTACTTCTTAGGACTTGCACTAATGTAACATTGTTAATTATGAGTGATGCCTTGTGAGCGATGCAATAAAGAAATGAATTGTTTTCTTTCTTAATTTCTTTCTAGCCAGTCATGATATGGTTTTACAAGGTATGATTCTTAATTTTTTTTTTAATTTTTTTTTTTTGTCATGTTTTCTGGCTATACTCAGTGTTATTCCTGTTGGCCATTCTGAATATATTCTTCATGGGCGGATGATATTTTGTAATGTCCATAATAAGAAAACTTTAAAGATAAATTTTCCGTTATCTTCTTAGATGTCCCTTGTACTGCTGTGATTCTTGTTGAAATACTTTTACTAAGTAATTCCAAATAAATGTTATGAACCTTTTAATTAATACTGTCAGACTTTTAGAAAATAACAAATTAAACTATTGAAACCTGATCTCTTATTTTCCAACAAATAGTTATATTTAAAAGAAGTGTCCCTTTATATAAACATTCTAATTTAGCTATTGTATAATTTGCCAAAACTGTTTCTGCTTTCTTTGTTGGATAACTAAGTATAGTTTAGTAAAAGAATAATAGAAGAAAAGCCATAACTTACGTGGCTCTAACTTCAGAGCATTTTCAACAGGCTTATGTAGAGCCAATGCCAAGAAGTGTGGCTTATGTTGGGCCGATACTGAGAAAGCGTGGTTTATGTGGAGCCGATGCCGAGAAAGTGTGACCTATGTTAGAACCAATGCTGGGAAAGTGTGACTTATGTAGAGCTGATGCTCGTAAAAATACTAAATAAAAAAATGCTATTTTCTAGTTTGGACATTGACTTAAGCCTCCAAATGCTCAGTTCGGCTTTGAACAAGTTTTTATATTGCATTTACACATAATAGTTTTGTTTATGTGAGAAAAATACATAAACTGAATGTTTTTTAAGTACTGCTCAGAATCAATGATAGTCACTACAAAGTCTGATGTAGACAAATGTTTTTTGTTTTTTTTTAAAACATAAAATCTCTTGTCTCTAAAAGCATGCTGGTATTAGTTTCATGGTTACCTCAATCAGATGCTGGAAACTGATAATTTATCATGAAACATTAGCCTATTATAATGTTTCCTTTTTAAAATACAAAGAATGTATTACTACAGCTTCATATTTCATATATATATATATATATATATATATATATATATATATATATATATATATATATATATATATATATACACTTTTTAAAAAGGTTTAAGCACAGGCTTTTCTTATTAAATGTATTATCACTAGAGGATATATTTTGGTTTAAGAACAGCGGTTGGTTGTGGCCAGATAAGACTCAAGATCATTGCAAGTTAATAGCAATGTGGCTGACTGTGGATCCCTAGCTGGGCTAAAAGGCCATATTTGTACTACACATTTGTGAAGTTATAGAATAGTGCAATATAAAGCAATGCTTGGATACAAGAAAACATCACACACACACACACACACACACACACACACACACATATATATATATATATATATATATATATATATATATATATATGATGTAGTAATTGTCCCTTCATTGAGCAAGATTCTTTTTTTGTTTAGTTATGTTTTGTGCCTAGAAATATTATCTGGGGAAAATGATGAAGCAAAGACCTGGCATGTCTATAAAGATGACGTTAAAATTTTAAGAAAGATTTATATATACATTGACAAATGTAACAGATAAAATCATCTGCTGAATTGTTATGTGTAACAGAGTTGCTGGCTGGGTGCCGGCAGCCTGATATTAGACTTTTATGCATTATCTCATACACATTACCTAAAGAATTTTAAAGACAAAACTTCATACAGTGATCATAAGGGTATGAAGCTGACATACAAGGGAAGTAAATCAAAAAAGCACCAATGCATACAAAGGATTTAGGGTGTGTAACACTTGCACTGCACTTTACATACCTTTTGGGCAAATAGTGGTTGTTCAGGTGGTAAAACAAAGGTTAACAAACCCCAGGTATTTCTACATCTGCATGCATTTTGTGTGCTTGATGACCATTGACCTTGTAAGAAGTTTCATCTGCTTTTTGACAGATTTTGTTTTTAATACTGATGGGGGTCTAGCTCACCTCTTTGCCAGAAAAACCTAGTGCAAGATATAGTTTAGTTGCTAATAACTCAGCCATGTGACAAACAGTGCAATGTTACATGGTAAGAATAACACTTGTAGAGTGACCTGGCATATAAGTAGTTATGTTTAATTCAAGAAGATTTGTCAGTTATTTTATTTTTCCAATTCTTGAATAAGTTTTTGTACATCCATATAAAAATTGTGGATAAACTACCCAAAGTTCATGATTCTCTTCTATTTGCATGTACAACAACTTGTTTAAAAATTGAAAAATACCATATAAAAAATTCAACAGACTGACCTTGTTTATTGATTGAATTTAACAAAATTTGATTAAGTGTACTCTTGCTGTCCCCACACACCTTTGATTAAAATCTAAAACTAAAAAGTGCTTGTAGCTTATTAACTAATATGTGAAGTAAAATAGTTTAAACGGGGATTACAGTTGAATAATTAATGAACTACTATGAAGTAAAAAAAATAATTAGTTAACTATAACTATTAGTTATAACTATACAAGTAACTAATTATTTGTATTTCAGGTACTTTTATTACTTCAAGTGTTAATTTTAGTGGATACCTGTATTTGAGTAGACATTTTTTTTAAACAGTATTTATTTCATCTACCAGTCCGTATACTCAAGAAAACTTAAAAAATGTATCTTCTGGTAGGATTCAAAAATTCCAACAATAGATTTTTTATTTTTAATGACTACCAATTAATTTTATAGTAAAACTGAAGACATGGCATACATCTGTCTATATTTCTGAGATGAGGTATTATATGTAAATTATTATAATTATTCGAAAAATTGTCCTCATCCTTTGATTCCATTTTGTCACAACGTTCGCCGCTTGTATTTGCCTCTTCAGGTGGTTGGATATATATATGGACCCTTTATTTTGCTCAATAGGGTAGACTGTTCTGGTTATATGTATACGTTTTGATGGATAGTTATCAGTTATCTATGTTAATTTCCTCTGAAAGTTCTCCATATTTTAACGGTATTGAACTCCCACTTTGGGTCCCGTCACTGATCTAACCAATCCTTTATCCACTGTGCCATGTGTCCTTGAGGACCCAAAGAGTGTGAGTTCAATACCCATTAAAGCAGTGGAGAACTTTCAGAGGGAAATTGACAGATAACCGATAACTGACATCCATCAAACATGGCACGTGGAACTAGAATAGTCTACCCGTCTTTTAAATAAAGGGTTTGTTGACATTCCAACCACCTGAAGAAGGGAAGAAATAAACGGTAAACGTTAGGATAAATATGAGGACAAAGATGAAGACAATAGTCCGAATAATGTAAATAATGGACATGGTATACATTGTAAAAAAAACAATTTGCTATGATCTTGTAAGGAGAAACAAGTTTTCACTCCTAGTTTGATTTTGTAAGGTTACTTGGTTAAAAAAAAAACATATAGCTGTAAAAAATATTAATAATGTAATTCTCCTGAATTAAATTTAAAGTTTGAATTTTCATATTTAGATATCTGCATTAAATAACCCATAGAAGTGTTAATATGCCACTAAACAAAAACAACATAGTCAGAGTTTTTTTTATTTTTTATAATGTTAACAACATTATTGGTATTTCCTATTCTGCTTACCCCATGTTTATACATCCTTTGATATTTTGAGCCTTCTGACGTCTTTAGTTTGAGTATTTACAATCTGCAAGCTGATAGATGTGTATATTAAAAGTAAAATATATCCACAGAGAGCAAATTGATTTTGTAACTAAAATTGGTTTGAAACTTAGACTGAAAAAGCATCAATCACAGCTTTAATCCCTCTAATGATTTATATATTTTTGTCAACATTTCATGAACTTTTGGAATGTGATCATAAAAGCAAAAATGTTAGTCTCCTGAGTTTTCTGCCATTATTAAAAAAAAAAAAAATCTTAAATCTAAAATAGTAAATCTGGCTAATAGTTTAATCAGAAAATGTACTTGTTTTTTTTTTTTTTTTTTTTTTTTTTATATATATATATATATATATATATATATATATATATTATTTTCTTCCTTTTTTTTGTCTCTTCTGTTATAAAGTTTGTCTATTTTTGCTTATTTTGTGATAATTGTTGTTTGCTTTCTGGACACGGTCTTTTTTTGCCTTATCTGCACTGCCAAATATATTTTATTATTTTTATTTATTTAAAAGATTTCTTAAAGACTATTTGCACTTTCAAGTCTTCTGTGTAATTCTTCTGTTTATTCTGCTGAAATTTGTTTATAGTCCAAACTTGGTTTACTTGAAAAATACTGACTTCAATTTCAATTTGTTTTTTTTTTTTTTAAAACTAAATTCTCTTGTTCTATATTATCTTCATTTGGTTCTTAAGACTTTGGGTTTTTAAAAAAAAATGACCTTTTATTGAATTTTTTCTTTTTTTTAATCATTTCACTACAAGAAAGGCAGTAAAGCCACTTGGACACAAGGGGTTACTGAGTGTTAGAGAATGAGAAAAAAACTATTAAGGAGAGAGAACAATAAAAGAACAAGAATTAAGAAAACAAAACAATTGAAATTGCATTTAAATTTTTGAAGATCAAAGTTGACAGGGGTAATAAGAAGCTGGAAAAAGAGTTCCACAAGCAAGACAAAGAAACTGTTAGCATAGAACTTAATTACGTCGAGACATTTGAACTGTAAAAAAATGAGACCTTGCTACCAATCTAGCACTCTATGTACCATAGTCGGAAAGTTCATCAGTTCAATTACCATGAAAGTATAGAAAGGCACATGGAAGCTACATTATGGCAATGAGAAAGAGACTGAAGCTGAGATGCCATGTCAGGACTAATAACATTGCACATTCTTCTTATCAAGAATCCCTAATTATATATCAGGAGCACCAGACCAGATGTGGCAGCAATTATTCAAAGCAAGGATGAATTGAAACATAATGTTCTAATATTTTAATAATAATTAAAGCATCATAATGTTCAGATAGTCTTATGATTATAAATGTGAGAATATATGTGGGTCAGTCAAACAGTAATGTCATTTGTAATTTAATTTTAGAAATATTAATATGTATTTTATTTATTTATTGAAGCTATAGACCACTTATGGAGTTACTTTCTCTTTCTTTACCCATAATCCTCATACATGGTGAATTAAACAGAATAAAAAAAGAAATTCTGATAACTTAAAACTGATATTTATTACTATATTGCTAGCATAGTACCCATAAAAAATGATTGTTATTTACATAAGGACCAGCACTTCTGCTTAAAACAAGTGTATCTATGTGTCCTGCCTCGGGTCAGAATCTATTATCTGTTCTTTTGCTTCCCAAGATTTCTGGCTTGAAACAGTATAGTATCAGTGTCCTCTGTATAAAAAGTGTTATCATATACACACTCACATTCTTTCTATTTTATCCATGTGGACGAATGCTAAGAGTGGTAGGACCTGTTCGGGTCCTAGCTATGGGCAAATAGTGAACCCCCTAAACCAAAAACAAAACACTATGAAAGTATAAAAATACAAGCAATACATTTTATCTGTAGTTGAAGGTATAAAAATGTTCAAATGATTTACATTTTAGCATTGAATAACCTATAGAGGTTGATATGCTGCTAAATAAAATTAACTAACGCACTAATGCTAAAAGATGTAAACTAGAGTAGACAGTTCTCTGTGTTCTAAAACAAATTCTGTGTTCTTCCGTCATGGTAAATTTCAATTTTCCATTTTTGTTCCAAAATTATAAAAATGTGAAAAAACGACTTGTGTGTAAACAGTAAATTAGACAAATATATAGCCTACTTATCGGCATCTTGATTTTTTTTTTTTTTTTTTTTTGTGCTTCAGCAATTTTTGATGATCTGTCATGTCCCTCTGAGTCCAAGCTACAGTGTGTTGACAAAAACTGCAAAACAGTTTATCATCATCATGATAAAAAGCACAGAAAGCTGGCTCTTCAGCTCTGTATTTTGCCAAAAGTGTGCACCCACCAAGCTAGCTTTTCATTTACTCATTGTGAAAGATAATTAAACTGGTATTTAAAAATCTAATTTAATTATTCAACAAACAACAACTTTTATTTTTACTACCCTTGATGGCATGTGCCACGCTATTCATACGCTAATATCGCATGTGGGTATTTGCCCTGCAGTTACCGGTTTGGCCAGGTCAATATTATGAATTAGATTATGTTCCCATGTTATTTATAAAATGACATGTTGCAGCAATATGGTTCGTAGCACTTGTGCATAAGTGACTGACTTTGCTGTGTATTGGAAATTTATGCAAAATAATGATTCTGTCACGTTCCATCTCAGGAATTTTATGTTTTACCATCGGAACATTTTATTTTTTAGTAGCAAAAATTCCATTTTCTGTGATTTCCCTTTTTACTACTTTATTTCTGTGTGTGTGTTTTTTTTTTTTTGTTTCATTTTCCATATCACAGAGAACTTGCCACTCTAGTGTAAGCAAACAAAATCAAATATGGAAGAATGTAGTTTAGGACTAAATCAGTATGGTGTTTGTTGGTTGGCTTTTGAAACATAGGGGATACGAGTTCAAATCTCTTTTGAAGCTTTTTTATTTTCAAATCATGCTGCTTGCTGTTTTTTCCAGGTCCAGCCTGACTCGAGGTGGTGGCATCTGTTACGGTCCCAACTGTGGGCAAATAGGTAACACAAAATACAAAATACTATAAAAGTATAAAGATAAATTTTTATAATAAAAATACCAGCAATATATTCTATATTAAAGCAAAATGACCAACAACACATTTTATCTGTAATTAAAGTTGTGTTCAAAATATATTTACTTGAAGCTATAAAATTGTTCAAAATTACCTTTTTGAATTAAATAACCCATAGAGGTTGATATGCCACTAAACAAAATTAACCAGTTCGAAATAACTCTTTTATGACATTAATCCATATACTATCTTATAATTTCTTAAAGAAATCAAACTGTATCCCAAAATGTAAGTTCAACAAAACTCCAACATAAGGCACACATATCTCCACCTCTAGTAATTATGTCCCCACAAACATGTATATGTACAAAAGCTGAGTATCATCTACCATGTATTTAGTTGTGAAAGCAGAATAATATAGTATATTTATATTACTTCTAAGCTCTCAAGAAAATTAAATTTTAGCATTAAATTAGCCATAAGGAATTGAACAGACAAATCACTATCAGTTTTCAAAAATGTTCTTTTACTCTCACTAAGCTTTATGTATGATATTTCTTGGGTAAATTTATATTAAAATGCATTTCATTTTGCTCAAAGTTGAGTATTCAGCAGGAAAAGGACATACTTGTTTGCTAAATACTAGCATAGTGCTTAAAAATCAATAACAAGATGATTTATGTATAGGCTGGTGCATTTTCCTTGGTTCAGTTTAATATTATCTGCACTCTGAAACAGGTTGTACACACACACACATCTTGCTCTGTATCATGCATACATATATACATACATATCAGGTCATCCCATAAGTTCTGTCCGAATTTTAACTTTTTGTTGAAATGAACGCAATTTAAAAAGTATTTTATAATGTCTAATGGAGCTGAACATTATTTTTATGTTTAGATGCATTTAAACTGATCAAATTTTATTTCAGAGAACAATAAAATTAAATTTTGTTTGATTAAAACCCTGCTAACATGAAGTACCCAAGAATCATTTGAGGCACATAATGCTTTATGAGTTCAAGAAAGGAAACTCAGCAGCTGAAGCGGCTAGAAACATTCACTCAGTTTATGGAAAGGAGTGTGTGAATGAAAGAACTTGCAGAAGATGATTTGCAAAATTCAGAGGTGGAGATTTCACCCTTGAAGATGAAGATCGAACCAGATGTCCAGTTGAGTTTGATGAAAGGCTTCTTGAAGCAGCCCTTGAAGAAAATCCTGCTTTATCAGTTGAGGAATTGGCAGTGGTTCTTAGTTCAAACCATACAACTGTTCATGATCATCTTCAACAACTTGGAAAAAGTTCCTAAACTTGGAAAATGGGTGCCTCATGAATTGTCTGAAAACAACCTCAAATCATGAAGTTGACATCTGCTCTTCTCTCCATTCTCACCAACTTGTTTCACCTTTTTTTGGATAGACTTGTGACTGGTGACGAAAAATGGATCTTTTATCGAAATGTTAAGCATCAGAGACAGTAGGTTTGGTAAAGGGAAGGACCCCAGCCACAGCCAAGAAGGGAACTTCATGGGCAAAAAGGTTCTTCTTTTCAATCTGGTAGGATCGCCAAGGAATAATCCACTTTGAATTCTTGCCACCTAATGCAACAATTAATGCTCAAATATACTGTCAGCAATTAGAGCAAGCTTTGAGGGGAAAAAAAGACCTGCTCTAGTGAATCGAAAAGAGGTGATGTTTCATTAGGACAATGCGTGACCCCATACAGCAAGAATCACGTCACAAAAGATCAAAGAACTTGGTTGGGAGAAAATTCCTCATCCACCTTATTCTCCCAATCTTGCTACTTCAGACTACCATTTGTTTCGTAGCTTACAGAATCATTTGGAAGAAATAGCTTTTGTAAAACAGGAAGAGGTTAAAACTGACATTTGTGAGTTCTTCAAATCAAAGCCAAAAGAATTTTACGGTAATGGAATTAGTAAGCTTGTTAATAGATGGAAGGAAGTCATAGATAATCAGGGAAAATACATTGTTGATTGAATCTGTAATTAAATGTAACATTTGGTCACTTGTTTTCTTTATTCAAAATTCAGACAGAACTTATGGGATGACCTGATACATACATATATTGGGTTGGTGCAAGCCATCAGGCATTTTTAAAACAATGCTTATGAAAAAAGAAACACAACAATTCAACAATAATGTTTTTAAATGATTATTCCGGAGCATATGGTTATCGACATGCATTTTTATATCCTGAAAATAAAATATTTTTATTAAAATAGCAAACAAAACAGCAATTTTTATTAACAATCAACTTGCCTAAAAAAAAACGACTGATAATTATGCACCAACTTAATATAAATAAAAGTTTGTCACTTAGCTGATTGATGTTACCTTCAACATTTTTACTCCAGATTTTTGTAGGCGGACCTGTATGTTCATTCTTCAGGGGATATCAGCAGTGGGACATTTTATACACATTTTAGATCTGGCTGTGCAATAGCTTATTTAAGAATTATAAAAATAGAATAAAAAATGTGAACAAACTTTGGCTGATATTCATGAAATTTGTTTTAATATCTCTTTCCCTTTCAAAAGAAATTGTGACTATTTATTGGTCATGCAGTCTAATCTCTCTTACTTATTTATTAACAAGATATTCCTTTGATAAAGAATATTAATAATATCAATATACAATCATGTCTTATGTTACTATTTTAATAAGTCAAGGACATCAGGTTGGTTTTATTTAGTTCTGTTTCTGCAATCTTCATTTTGATATTTGTACTTTGAACTATTTAACGTTTTTCGTTTTTACATGTAGCAATTGTTTTAATTGTACATATGCTGGATTAATCATGCAGAAAATATAATCAATATCATTGCAAAATTGCTTTTATATTACCTTTCTCTCTTCTTTGTTAATGTACAGGTAAACTTGTGTGTGTGTATATATATATATATATATATATATACACACACAGTGTAACCTGGATATAAGAGATTTTCTTTGGTCCCAAATTAGAGCCTGTGTTAATGTATATAAAATAGACCAAACCTGGATATAAGAGAAACCTTCTCTGGTCCTGACAACTCTCTTATATCCAGGTTACACTATATATATATATATATATATATATATATATATATATATAATGAGAAAGAACAAGAAAGATTTATAATCTGGTGTTCTTATTACTTTTATTTTTAAAAAACAGTGTTCAATACAATTGTGGAGCATAAACATTATAAAATTACTAATTTAAAAATATGTTCCTATTGCTACACAGGAATTGCCATGTTTCAAAAACAGAAACTAAGACTTTAAATTTCATTATAAAATTCAATTAAAATCCTTAGTTCTGTTTCATTAATTGCTTGGGAATGAACCAGAACTAGGGATTTTAATTTAAGTTTATTTTATATATATATATATATATATATATATATATATAATACAAATAAAAGGTTTGTCGCTTACATGATTGATGTTATCTTTAACATCCCGACTACAGATTTTCATAGGCAGTCTGTCCACTCATCAGGGGGTATCAGCAATTGACTGCTTATACTTCTTGATTTTTCTTTTTTTTTTTATATGCACTTATCATTCTTTCAACCCCCACCCCCCTCAATTGTGTGTGTGCCTGTGTCTGTGTGCATTCACACACATGTGCCCATGCACCTGTCTGTGTGGATGTGTTTACATGTAGGTTGTTGTGATTATCTCCTTTTTTTTTTTTTTTTTCAGTGCCTTTTTTTTTTTTTTTTTTTCTCTCTAGTTTATACTCACTCCTTAGCTGAGATATTGTAACTATTTATACTATTTACATCATTTAGATTGTTCTCCTCATCTTTATTGCCATATTCACAATGTTTTGCCCATTATTTGCTCTGACCTTGGCCCAGTGGATAAAAGCGTTGGTTGAGTAATCCAAAAAGTGACTTCATGCAAGCAGAGTTCAATACCTGGCAACAGCAAAGAGAACAGTTGAGTTACTAAAGGGAATTAACTGAAACTGAGATATCCAAAAGGCATGGCATGTGGAATTAGAATAGTTTACATCTAACCTTGTGGACTAAATAAAGTGTTCAGTTCAAAATTCCAACATATCACCTGAAGAAAGCCAGAGCATACAATGACCGAAACGTTGTGAATGTAACAAAAAGATGAGGACAACAGTCCAAATAGTGTGTGTGTGTGTGTGTATTTTACAAGCAATTCAAAAATTAGGAAAATAGAATAAAAATGACAAACCTTGTCAGCTGAATTCAATAAAACTTGTTAAGTGTGTGTGTGTGTCTCTTTCATATATATATATATATATATATATATATATATATATATAATCTGCCTTCCTAACCATTCTGCTTATTCTGTTCTTGTGTATAATAGAATATTTTAAATTCTCACTGTTCTTATAGCAATTAACTTTGATTAGTTTAACCTGGTACAAGGTTACAATTATGGGGCACCCTGCTGCAGTCATAATGGTCTACAAGACCAGATTGTTAACCAAGACAGAGCCACCTTTTTTTACTATTTACTCAGTTTAGTACAAGGTTTTGAGAGTGGAGAACCCAGAGCATATCAAACTAATTAGTGTAGTCGTAGATTATCTTATTGACTACAACCCCATTGTGAGGTGGCTTTCTTACAATATTTTTATGTCCATACAGATAAGCTAATTGATTTTTGTATTTTTATAACCTAAAATTTATTTTTGAATCAGGAAAGTAACTTTGGAATATTTGATGGTTCCATTTAAGAGTATTGCATAAAAATCTTTCTATTTATGAGAATATTTATTTTCTACTTCAGTTATTTTTTGTTTAACACACACAATATATATATATATATATATATATATATATATATATATATATATATATATATATATATATATATATATATATATATATATATATATATATATATATAACAAATAAAAAAAAAATTAAAATACTTATCTTCCTGATTTCAAGTTTAACATTTGTAACTGACTATCTAGATCAAGTGAATTTATTAACATATAATGCTTAAATGTTGTATGAAAAAAAAACAAAAAAAAACTTCAGTCCTGAGATCAACTTTTTTTATAAGTTTTTTTTGTCAAAAGGCAATCTTATACACAAAATTTGGTGGTCAAGAAATAACAAATTTATAAGTTGATGTTAAAATTTAAGATTTTTTTTTAATACAGTATCTAAACATATCTGATGATAAATTTACTTGAATTAGATAGTGGTATATATCTATTAAGCTTAAAGTAAGGAAGGTAAATTTTTGAACTTTTTATTTGCCAGATATATATATACACACACACACACACACACACACACACACACACACACACACACACACACCAGACAAGGCTCATCTCGGGAAAGTACCTCCGTTTTTACGTGGTCTCTAGGGAATTTTTGCCCGAGCCTACAGAATCGGTTACCCCACTTTAAACTCGGCCTTGTGACACATCTTGCTGTGTTGGGCAGCAGGTAAATAATTATATATAGGCAGTGGATATTATCAACACTGCATGGTGACTGTCACTTTTAGACACCAAGTGATATTCAAACTATATGTCACTATTCCTTTAGTGGGCTCTATGCAGAGGGGGATTAAGGGAAATTAAGGAAGGAGATAACCAGCGTTTCCCAGTTCTTTTGTTTAGGGCTAATGCTTTGAATTATTCAAGTTCATGATTTTCAGATGGCTTACTTTTAGTTACCTAATAGATGTAGGGGTGAGGAGCTTCTTTTTTTTTTTTTTTTTTTTTTTTGTGATCCTGCCCTCCCACTGAGCTGATTGAGACCACTCCATTTATTGTATATTGAGAGAAAAAAAATCTGTCCCCACCCCTGCCATTTGCAAAATGACACTCGTCTATAATTGGCTTTTTAAAATTCAGAAACATGTTTGTGTCTGCTTTTGACTATCTTAGAAATGCTGTATTTATGAAATTGAATTGAGTTTTGTCAGTTATTGTCTGTGCTTATATTCATTTGGAAAAGGTTGTCTCTGACACATTTTCCTGCTTTCTCTAAATATCTTTGTTATTATAAATGTGACAGTCTTTAAAACCATTATCCCAAGAGTTGTTCATTTAAACTCATGTTGATTCTATTATTACAAAAGATGATTTATTCGACAACCTTATTCTTATGCAGGTATACAGATCAGTACAGTTATAACAAAAAAACGTTGGCTTTTCTTTCTTTTTTTCTTTTTTTTTTTTTTTTTTTTTCTTTTTCCCTTTCAGAAAATAGATCTGAAATGGAATCAAATTTATATACTGGTTTGGCTCTTCCCTAGCAATGTGCATCACGCAGGTGATTGCATTTTCTGTGGGGAATAATCAGAGACATCTAATTTATTCAACCACTTCAATTTTCTGGAAAGAGACTTCCCCCTTCTTCCTGCAGAGTTTTAATCCATTCTTACTGATATTGCATTTATAGACAGTGCAAGAATTTTTCAGGTGTTAGTTCTTTATGTTGCTGTTTTGGTCAGTCCATTCTACAGCCACCTTAAGTTGTACAATGATTGTGTCTATAATCTGGTAAAGCTATAATTTCACTCTATATTTAAAGGCTTGAACTGATCTTGTTTTAAAGAATGACTTGAATAAATACATTGACATGATGATGAGTTGTCAGAAGTATAGAAGGGCTTTAACACTTTCTATGTAATTTACTCTTTACTGGCACATATTTCTAGAATACACTTTTATACTTGTATAATAGGCAATGAAAAATCTTGTAGCATTCACAAAACTGTTAGGATATGTTGGCATTTATCTATTGCTTGATGATTACTAGCTAAATAGATACATTTATTTCTGTAATTATGAAGTGTTCTTTCAATGAATTAACAAACCATGGCTAGCAATTCAATCCTCTTCTGTATTTTGTGTGTAAATGTCAAGCTTTTATCAAAGATTGCAATAAATGTAATAATTGTTTTTCTTTCCTTTTAATTTAAATCATTTTTTGTATTTATTCATTATTAAAATGAGAGCTTACTTTTTTTTTTATTTAAACTCATACTGATATTATCATGTGGTTTGAATGCAGTCAGCTTTTATGATCTAAATGGTAAATAGAAAAATTGTTTGACTAAAAGTGAGAATCAGCTATATATTTATTTTAACATATTTATTATAGCTAATCAAATATTAGACGGTTGATATTTGATCTATTCAAAAACCAGAACAAACTCAAAATGAAACTGCTATCTTTTAGTCATCATAGAGAATTATTTTTGCCTTCCATCAGCATGGCTGATGCTAACCTTCAGGAGAGTGACTTTTTGCACATTCTTGGTTTCACATTTTCTACCGACCTGAAGAGGAATGATTATATTGAATCAATTGCTAGTTCTGCTGCTAAGAAGGTTGGTTCACTGTGTTGTGCCAGACTATTTTTCTCACCAGCATCCATGTTTATAAATCTACCATTTGTTCAGGCATTGAATAATGCTGCCATATCTAGTCTGGTGCTCCTGCTATATATCTCGAGATTCTCGATAGAATCCAACGAAGGGTCTGAAGTCTTGACATGGCATCTCGACTTCAGTCACTTTTCCACTGGTTTGATATGACTTCCCTCTGTCTTTTCTATAAATATTTTCATGGCAATTATTCTTATGAGCTTTCTTCTTTGTCCTCATTAATTTAAGCATATTGCTACATTGGCAGTTTGGTCTCCTCATTTTAATATTGAAATAGCTCAATGTAACTGTAAGTTTTATTCTTATAGTTTCTCTTCTTGCAGTCCTTTCCCGTGGAATCCTTTTGGTTTCTTGCTTCTATGTCACCTACAATCTTCAAAAATTTAAATGCAATGTCAATCATTATCTTCTGTCTTAATTCTTAGTCTTTTATTGTTCTCTCTCCTCAATAGTAGTTTTTCTAATATTCTCTAACACTTGGTAACTTTTTGTGTCTTAGTGACTTTATTGCCTTGCTTGGCGTGAGATGCTTAAAAACAAAAAAATAAGAAACCTTTGAAAAAAGATAAGTTTTAAATGTGATACTGAGGATACCATAGACTAAACATGTGAGCAATAACGAGGTTTCAGAGAAAATGGAAACAAAAAAGAAACTTGCACTTAAAATAAGGAAGAGGCTGTTGAAATTTCTGGGTCATGTAGTGAAAAGGAGGGCTTGAAAAATCTGATACTCACAGGACAGATTGAGGGAAGAGGGACAGAGGAAAGCAGTGTGTAACGTACTTGACAAGCTTGAGTAAATGAATGGTAGAACAGGGTTTGGGAGAAATAACAAAAAGACAAAACTTATTAAGAGCTACAAGGGACAGGAAGATGTAGAGGGCCATGATCACCTATGATTTGAAGGGACACTGCACATAAATAGAAAATGTTTAAGTAATATATCTGGTAGGAAACTTGACTGTAAGAAGATGTAACATTCATTTTGGTATACATTAATGTCTTATCACATTATGGTATCAAAGTTGTATGCTTTGCTTACTAAATTCATGATTTCTTAAAATTATATTTGGATATGCATAATGTTATCAGCGTAGAAAATGTGATTAAGGATGTGGAGTTAAAATTCCATCTGAAACTGTTGCATTTACTTTCACACAGATTTCCTTGAAAATGTAGGGATCCATCTGTTCTCCCTTCCCAGCTAGGGGTTAATAGCAGGGTAGACTGAGCTATTATTTTTATTGGCAGTCTCAGACAAGGACAACTAAGAATTTAAAAACCTGTTGGGTGTGGAGTTAGCAGCTCCACCCAATAAAAACCTACTTGCTATTGAAACCACAGCAGCAGCACTTAGCATGGTGAGACTGTGGCTTTATACTTAGCATGGTGAGACTGTGGCTTTATACTGTCAGGAAAGTCTGTAGGATTAACCTACAAACTTATTGGTAAGCTTAACTTTTTTTTTTCTATTTTTTCTTTTGCTTTTAATTTTTTTCAGTCATTTCATCCCAGACCAGGCAGCAAAGCCACTAACATCCAGGGGTTTACCGAGTATGAAAGAATATAAGAGAAACATTATTAAGGAACAAGAATAATAAAAGAACAGAAATTAAAATGATAGAAAATAATGATGGACTTTGATTTAAAGTTTTGAAAATCAAATTTCACTGGAAAGCAAGAAACCAGTAGTGAGTTCCACAAGCAAGAAACAAAACTGTTAGCATAGAACTTACAGTTACATCTAGCCATTTCAACTGTAAAATGACAAGATCTTGTCACCAGTCTCGTACTGCGCTTAAATTCATAAAGTCTAGGTGCCATAGAGGGGGATTCTTCAGAACAATTGCCATGAAATTATTTATAGAAAAAGCACAGGGAAGTTATATTATGGTAATGGGAAAGTGACTGATGTAGAGATGCCATGCCAGGACCAATAACATTGCAGATTCTTTGGATTTTATCAAGAATCTCTAAATATATAACAGTAGCACCAGACTATATGTGGCAATGATATTCTAAGCATGGACAAATGGTAGGGTTGTAAGATAGAAACATTTGTTTAGTATGACATTGAACCAACTTTACTACTTGCAGCAGACCGAGCAATTGATTTGATATAATCTTACCATTTCATGTAAGTGGAAAATGTTAGCCCAAGAAGGGACAATGAGTCACTCTCCTGGAGGTTAGCATTAGCCATGCTTATTGATGAGAGAATGGGTTCTCTCAGATGATTAATAGAGAATAGTTGTATATAATTTATATATATATATATATATATATATATATATAGAGAGAGAGAGAGAACAGTTGTAGCTATTTTTCCAAGCGTAGCTTAGATGTGGCACAAGGCCGAAGGTATGGGGCACCCAGTGAGGATCGAGCTCACTACTCAGTCGTAATTGTTCTAGCTAGACAAGCTTTCTAACCATTACGCCAACTCGAGGTGCCCAAAGAGAGAACATTTGTATATAATTTAGGAGGCATGGATAGTGGCTTGGAATGAGGAATCAGAGAGCTGAGTTCAAATTCCAGTTGAATCCATTACATTCACGTATGTGCTAATACCCTTGGAAAAAGTATGGATCCTTTTCTCCCCCCAGCTATGGGTAGATAGCACATCAGACCAGGTTCTATAGCCTTGGATGGCAACTTGTCTACTGCAGAAAGAAATGGCAACCTACTGTGGGGAAAAAAAACTGCCTCGTCAGTCATATATCAAAAGATACATGATCACCTAAGCATGTATCACGCATGGCACATAACTGACTGTATCTATACACACAAATGGGCAGTCCCAGTGTTAGGATTTGAACTGGGACCAGTTGCATTTATTTCATAATCATGACCTTGGAATAGGCATGAATTTTCCTTTTAGTTATCTCGTTAGTTGGACATTTAGATTGCTTAAGCCCCGTGAAGCAGTCCAACTTGGGTATAAGGTAGTCAGCTACCTGACTAATAAAAATTCACTTGCAACTGAAACCTAAACAGTATCATTTAGTAGGGTTGTAAAGACTTTTTTTCCAGAGTGTGGAATAGAGGAATTATTATAATAGTAACCTGAACATCAGTGGAATTCTGGTAAATCATTTATTTATATGTAATCTGGAAGGTCAAGAAGCAATGAAAAGCTGGTCATGTCCTCTAACACACTCAGGTTGGAGGAGCACCACATGTGCTACAGTCATATCAGCAGTGGTGTATCTTTGGTAAGATAGCCTGAATTTGAATTCAGCTTTCCTTCTCATAAACTAGTTACCACATTAAGGCAAGAGGGTCCAGTCAACATTGCTATTTAATCTATAGCTCAATGATAAAAGGTGTTACTGAGGATATTATTTTTTTTTCAACTTGACAGAGCAAGAAGCAATGAAAAGCTGGTAGCAAGTGTATTTATTTGCAACTTGACAGTTCAAGAAAAAAATGAAAAGGTGGTACTAAGTGCCATTTCTACTAATTATTTTTTTATAAATAATTTAATTAATTTTTTTTTTTTTTTTACTGCTCAGGTATTATTTATCATTCAATGCCACAATACAAGGCTTTTATTAGGTTATGAACATTTTAAATTGAGCAGATAACCAAAAATAGATGACCATTTACTCAAATGAGGTTAATCCCTGTAGAATATGAGGGAAATCAGAAATCTTGCTGTAAAATGTTATTGAGTAAATTGAATTTGTGAACGCTGTCTCGGTTTTGTACTTCCACCACCATGGTGCCCTTGTTTATCTTTGCTTTCGGCCTTAACTGAACCTGCAATTATATCTAACTTTTCACATTAGCTGATTGCATTTTAATGGAGCTGCACTTACTTCAGTGACAATGTTATAATTCTATTGATTCTGAGAAAATACCAGCTGATTTGATTGTTCATTGTAATTTCCATTTCATTTAACAAGCCATAAAGCTTATGTTCACTATTAAACAAGTAGGGAAATGGAGGTGGGGAGGGAAGCCAAGTAACACTGGGTCGTGTCAGCTGCCATTACATTCTTGTTGTCTTCTCTTACACTTATACATTCTGACAATATGGTACCTTGGTAATACTTTTTTTAATTCATTTCTCTTGCCCATAGTTTTTTTAAATGTTTTAAGTTTATTTTTTGCTATATTTTGTGTGTGTGTGTGTGTATATATATATATATATATATATATATATATATATATTATACACACACATTATGAAATGGACAAAGTCCGACAATTATTTTTTAAGATATTTTTTTTATGGTTATACATTCTTTTTATAGATACAAATATTTTAGTATTAGAAACAGAGCATTTACTTAAATATTTGTATCTATAAAAAGAACGTATAAACATAAAAAAAAATGTCTTATATATATATATATATAATCTGGAGGGGGGTTGTTTTGAATATTAAATAAAATTTAAATAAATTGATTTCTCCAGAATAGACTTGTTTTTGTAAGCCCTGATATTTGTGTCATAAAAATCTAACAGCATTCTGTAAAAACAGGAAATATCACTTGTTTTGTATTTATTTTTTGGTCATTGTTTTTGTTATATTAATTATTGTTATGAGTTAAATAACAGGGTAGAAGGGGATCTATAGCCTTGGCAGCCAGTCAAAGAAAAGGAAAACTCTGAATTCTTAACTGTAGAGAATGTAAGATTGCTTTCTTTCTCAAAAGAGTTTTGTACTTCAGAAGAAAAACCAAATCTACAGAGAATCATGAAGGGACGTGTCATTTAAGTTATTTGAAAATTATTGACAGCTGAGCCGAAAATGTGGGCCTGTTCTCTTAAATTATTAAGTTATTAAACCTGTATATATAGTATCAAACTAGCAGTATAACCCATCTTTGATCGGGTGTTTAATTACTGGTAATTTTTGCTGTTCATTTAGAGCAGTTTAAGTTTAAAGTTGGGCCACCCAAAAATCAATATTAGTAACAACAGTTGGGTGCAGCTGAGGCACATCCCCAAATGGGGGGTAACAGTTTGAATGGGGGTGGCCCTGAAAAGGACTGTTTTTACGTTCTCAATCTTGCAAGGAAGGAACCACTTCCATGGACCGTTATTATAATAATAATAATAATAATATATGATAATTTTTATTTATAATATTATTTTTTTTGTAATCCTAATAATCTTTTGCGTCAGATTTCAACTCTCTAAATCGATTGTATGCTGTTTTTTACAGGCATCAAGTTTTGCCTTTGATTTTTTTTACAAAGTGTAAAAAAATCAGTTTTTTTAAGAAAATTTTTTCACCTTCAAGGTTGTAATTTTTTCCAGCCAATTTGGACTCGAAACCAGCACTGAAGAATTATCTATCAAACAAACAAAATTTCATTGAAATCGGATGAAAACTGTGGAAATGCATAAACAACATCTGAACACACACAAACACACACATTTTGAGAATTATAAATATAGATATCCTTTGATAACTAAGTCCATCTCCAAGCTGGAAAGCTGGTACCTCATAACCAGCTGCTTCAGGTAGATGGAGCTCGACAACCCCAGACGGCAGTTCATCTAAGGGAAGGAAAACCCTGATATTAACATCCACTGCTTTGCTGTTATATCCAAACATGGAAAAAGGCTACAGAAGTAAATCCAGACAGAAAACCTGCAGTGGAGCCTCAACATCAGACCATTCCCAAATGTAATGATCAGTATATCTTGTCAGTATGGCTGAGTGTATATGTGTGTGTGTGTGGGGGGGGGCATGTAGTCTGGGTAGTGCATGGCCTCCACATACCATTGCCCAGACATGCATTCTGAAGAGGTCACTCCAGTTTCGCCACCAACGGACTGAAATTTCACCAAACAAGACACTACGTTTATCTCATGAGACAGATGTCTGTTAAACATGCATAAGAGATATAGATCGAGTATGGATAAGAATAAAAAAAAAAATTATAGGATAAAGAACAAGTAGGAAACTGATCTTAATCTAACCTGTTTCACTTTATTAAAGCTTTGTCAAAGATCAAAATAGAAATGATAAAAAAATGATAAAAAGCAAAGAGATGCAGATTAATGATATGTTGTGTGTGGTTATTTCTTATAGGTTAGTCTGTAAAGTCTGTAAAGGTTAGTGAGACGCTGCAGGATGTTTTGAAAAATTTTGTTTGTTTGGATATTTCATTAAAGTATATCTCGTGTATATTTTGTATATATATATTGATTTTTATGTATTTGGAAGAGAGAAGTTAGATTCATGAATAATGGAGAGGTAGAAAAATGGTGATGTAATTATGGGATCATCTGAAGATCTATTGATGTATTTAAGTCTATTTTTTAATTAATGGTAATACCATATTTATAATCTTCGTTATCTTATATGATAGTTAAGGATTTTCCTTTTCTCTACTTTTTATTATTTTTTTTTCTTAAGTTCATGTCATTTATATTCCTGTATAAATGTAAACTTCTGTAAATATTTTTGAATGTTAATGTAATCCTTATACTCTTAAGTAATTAAGAAATGGTATAAATACAAGTAATACTGAAAAGTAATTAATAATTATGTATATGACATTTATATTAATGGTTCTGAAATGTATGTGGATTTGGTGTTAGGAAAAGACTTTTTTTTTTTTTTTTTTGTATGCATTCTTCACAGAATAATTGTTATTTCATATTTCCTTTTAAATGGAGAGCAGTTTAAGCTCATAGCTCAAATAACATGGGCTCTAAAGCATAATTATCAGTCATTATAATTAATCACAATGACTCTGAATTTTTTTTTTTCAATGTTTCAATGAGTATGTTGTGTATATTGAGATGGCTGATCTTATAATTCTTGGACCTTAGCTCTGTCAGTTCCATTTAAATCAAGATAAAAGCTTACCAACTTCAGTGTGACAGACTCCTTGAAAATACAAATATAATTACATACCTGTAAGTAAAAATAAATCATTTACATTATTTGGATTATTCATATTTTATTGTCATATTCATGGCGTTTTGGCCATTGTATGTTTTGGCCTTCTTCTAGACTTTTGAATCTATAAATATATAGTAGGAACAGCAGACCATACATGGCAGCAATATTCAAAGCATGGACGAATGGTAGACTTATAAATATGTAATAAATATGTAAGATAGATTCTGGAGAGAAAATTTGTCTAGCATGACACAATGAGCCAACTTTATGAAACCACAGGAGCAACACCTAATTTTGTGAGCTGTGGCCCATTAGTAGTGTCTATGATACTAAACAAGGAGGAGGGTATAACTTAGACTAGGTTGTTTTTGTTTTCTCTTTGTTTTTCTGCTGGATCAAGATTTGAACTTTTACAGTTTTCTGTATAAATGCACTTCACATTGATTGGGTGTTACCTCTTTGACCTTGCGTATTTGTTTTAGGATTGCTATAAAACCTTTACCGCAGACAAGAAAACTAGCACTTCTGACTTTATCTGAAGCTAAATATATTCATTGTAGAGACACGACAAAGCAAATACCTTGATATCTACTTGCTTACCTTGAGAATTTTCTTTGTAGCACTAATGATGTTTATGTCTGCTTCAATGATCTTTAGAGGATAAATATTCATTGGATTATTTTGATTATCCTCAGGAACTTACTATGTAGTTAGTATAATAACAAGAAAAATTCTATTCTGTAGATTTGATCTTGACAATCAAGATAGAATCAAGGAGTGTCTGGAGGTGAGCCATTTGTAGACCAAAATGGTATTGGGGATTTTGATTTTTTTTTTCTTATTTTCATTAAGAATATTGGGCAAGAATATGTAAGCCAATTACTTTATAAATATGGTGAAAGCTATATTAGAGAAGTGACACTTAATTTCTGCTTTAAATTGAGAATGCTTCCTGCATATTTTATAGAATGATAATTGCTTTCAATTTCAGTCATCATTATCATTACTAGATATTGTTCTACTTAGACTAACATCCTCATCTTATTAGTTGTTTATTACTTATTATATTTTCATATACTTGATGTTGTTCTCTTATTAGTTACTAGCAGTAGAGCCCGGCATTGCCCGGGGATATAACAGTAAGAGATAGATCAAGTATCCACCATCATAAAGACTGAAAAATAAAATTGACAAAGATTATTGTTTAAGATTGATGGACACGCATGTCTTAATTATTTTTTTTTTTTTTTACGAATTGGTCAAACCCAAACAAAAACATTGTTTTCAATCGTTATGAGTCTCTACCGATTGAATAGAATTTTATTATAAATAATTGTCTTGTAAATGGAATTTTTAAAGCATTCTGAATGTAAAAATAAAGAAAAAAGTGTGCAAGAAAATAAGAAACACTACATGCCAAAAAGAAAAGTGAAGTTTTGTTGAAATCAGTTGAAAAATGTAGGTAGCCTTTCTGTAATCTTTTAGTTTTAAAATTTATGATTTTTACTTATTGAATACAGTAAAAAGAATTGCATATTTTGCTTGTGGTGATTCATAATTAGAATTCTGATTTGAATATATTTTCCACTCGTTTCTAATACAAAAAATATGAACTTTATTTGGGTTTATTAATTATGATCTGACAAATCTTATTCATTTAGTAGCCTTTCTGTAATAATAATCTTTTACAATTTATGATTTTTACTTATTGAATACAGTAAAAAAATTGGACACCATGTGTATTTAAAGTAGTTTCCCGTTCCGGTTATTATTTTTAGTTAGGACTTCTGTATGTTTAGATTTCATTATCTTTCCCTAAAGATAAAGAATTTATTCCGATGTTTGTATTCGTACAATCAGCAGAGATCGTTAGATTATTGTTTAAGGTTGACGGACATGCATGTCTTAATTATTTTTTTTTTTTTTTTTTACGAATTGGTCAAACCCAAACTGAAAAAAAACATTATTTTCAATCGTTATGAGTCTCCCTGATTGAATAGAATTTTATTATAAATAATTGTCTTGTAAATGGAATTTTTAAAGCATTCTGAATGTTAAAAATAAAGAAAAAGTGTGCAAGAGAATAAGAAACACTACCTGCCAAAAAAAAAAAAAGTGAAGTTTTGTTTTATCGGCTGAAAAATATAGGAAATCCACCCCATATTTAAAGGAACCACACACACAAACAACCCGATGAGAGTTGTCCCCTTCCATTTTCACAATGTCTCTTAATCGTGTTTTCAAATTGATTTTGTGCAAAAACAATTATATTTTTTCCCATTTTGGCGCTTGTTAGAACCACCACAAGGTAATTTTATGTAGTCCTGTGAAGTTTTGTTGAAATCGGTTGAAAAATGTAGGAAATCCGGTCCAATATATAAACGTTACAGACACACACACACAATCTGCGTTTTATAATAAGTAAGATAAGATACCCAATGACAGACTAAGAAAAACAGGCATTAGTTTAAAGTATCCATAAGAAACCTCCATCTGATCCTGTGTGTTTTAGTTTGCTAGATTACAGGACTCATGGTGGAGTAATTGATAGTGGCTTGGATTGAGGAATTTGAGAACCGAGTTCGAATTCCAGTCAAATCCATTATATTCACTTATGAAAGGTATGAATCCTTATCTCCTCCTCCCAGCTATGGGTAAATAGCAGGACAGACCAAGTTCTATGGCCTTGGATGGCAATTGTTCTACTATGGAAAGAAATGGCAACCTACTGTGGGGAAAAAATTGTCAATGAAACCTGATCTGCAAACTGATTTCTTACAAAGGATACATATTCTAGTCATACAAACTTATCCTACAAATCTTGGCAGCATTAAATAACCCATTGAAGTTGATATATACTGTAAAACAAAATAAACCATAAACCGAAAAATCTTGTTGGCATTACATAACCCATTGAGGTTGATATGCTGTTAAACAAAATAAACCATCAGAGAAAAAAAATGTTTCTTTTATTAATTTCACTTTTCCCTGAGGAAAAAAAAGATGCAAGTTCAATTCATGTTAGTCACAATTTTTCTTTAATAGGGCTCCTCAATTTAGGTTGCATGTATATTTAGGCAGCATGCATATATATATATATATATATAAAATAGTAAATCAAGAAGAAAAGATTATTATAATACTATGTAGTTTACATTGAGCTCTCTCTGGATTAATATCATCCTTGGAATTATCCCTACAAGTCTTACATTGGTTATATATATATATATATAGAGAGAGAGAGAGTTGGATTGATGTGAGTTTGTGACACTGGGTTTCATGCTACTTGTGATCATCAGACAAAGTGATTAATTTTTCAATTTTGGTTTTATATATGGTTGCATATATCAGTGTTTTTATGGTAGTGGGAGGAAAAATTGTAGACGGAACACCACTCATACATACGCAGACACACATACACACAGATTCATGCATTGCAGCTCACACAAACATAAACATATGAACAGCGTGGGACTGGGCGTATATGCACATCCATGGTCGCTGTATTCAATGTTGGATTGTGTAGTGATCTTCTTTCACAAATCGCAGTGTCAACACACAGACCGTTCATCTATTTTGTTCGGAATAATTTTTTTCTCACACACACACACACATATGCATGCATGTTCACACATCTTCTATCCGTGTTTTTTTTTTTTTTTTTTAAGATGGGGTCTCTGTAAGACAGTGGTATGTAAAATTGTCATTATTTTTAATTTTTTAATGCTGTTTTGTTATTATTTTAAAGCCGGTTATTTGCTTGTTTTTGGCAATTGCACTTATGTAAATGGTAGAAACTCCAATTTGTAACACTTATTGGTATTTATGTGGTGGTATTAATTTTGTTGGTGTGGGGGAAGGAAGTATAATTGTGGACTGATGCGGTAATGGTAATTGTGGTGTGGTAGTAATTGTGGACTAATGTGGCCATGTTAATTGTGACGTAGTAATGGTGAGGAGAACGAGTGATGATGATAATAATTGTAGCAGCAAATAATTATGGTAAAATGGTAGAAGTGATTGTAGTAATGGTAATAGCAATAATTATAATTATTATGATGGTAGTTTGAATTAGAAAATAATTTGTGTTATGGTGTCAGTGGTTTCTCTTTGTGTGTTTATAGAGTCAATAGTGGTTTATGTAGCAGTGTTGGTTGTTATTTTTTTGTTGTTTTTTATCCATTTGGTATAAATTGTGATAATAGGTATTTGTTTTCATGTCTGCATTCAAAAATTATTTATGATCTTATATTTAGTAACTTCTTTTGTTAGGTGTGAAAAATTATTGCTACCTTTTTGTGTAGGCAAAGTAGGCATTTCTTTGTGATGCTGTAGGCAGGTGTGTTTTTCAATATTTCCCAGCTTATTCTTGGTGTAATATTTCTGTCTTTTTAGATGCCATATGTATGTGGATAGTGTATATGTTAGCTCTATCACTGATATGGAGCACTTTCCAATAAGTACCGCACACATACACACACACACACACATATATATATATATAGGTAACTTAGCTTAATTCAAACTTGTTTCATTGAATAATATAGATATATTGTGCCATAAAATTAAGAAAGTAGAAACTAACAGTAAAGTAGTGTCAGTTTGATCCATATCCTCCTGATTTCAATTTAAACAGACCTTTTCTCGTATACCTAAACTAATTGTAAAGTGTCATTTTAGAAAATGAAAATTACATTATAATATTTTGGATAATTTCCAAGTTTTTATCCAGGGTTGGGGGGACTTGTCCCAATATATTGAAAAAGAAGACTTCAACTTTAAACTAATGTTAGGAGGATATGGGTTAAAGACATTTAAATCATGAGCTGTGTCTTATAATTACTCAATATAAAATTTAATAAACAGAAACTGGTTTTGCTTACATGACTGCTTATAAAGAAATAGAAAAACCATTTGATTGTGTTGTTTTCCCCAACATTAAATTTTACATATTTTTTTTAAAAAGTAATATCTCTATTGCTGATATCATGTCCCATAAACATGTCGGTGATCATAGCTCTCCACTGTTTCCTGTACTATACCTCTTCCTTTACAACCCCCTTTTGTCTTTCTGGTACATATTCCTCAAACAATTTTCTCAAATATGTCAGGAAGGTTAAACACTGCTTTACTTGTCTTTGATGTGTCTTGTGAGTGTTAAATTCTTCAAACCTTTTTTTCTCATTATGTCCCCAAAATTTCAAGTACCCCCTTTCTGATTATTAACAATTACTTTGTAGTTCCTCTTGATCTAATCTGATATAACATCATCAGGCAAGTAGATTTGGTATCTCCCTAGTGGAAAAAGCATAAGTTTATACAGAACTCAATGGGCAGAACCCATTTCAACTACAGGTGGAACAGGTCAACTTATTAACCTTTAACACTTTGCAGTATTAATATTACTTCCTTTTCTACTGCATTCTTTTTTCAATTGCAGTATCCTTATTATTAATTTTGCTCTAAGTTGTTTTCTGTTGCCATAGCAGGATATGACAGCACAACTAGGAAATTCAGACACACTATTGTTCAGGTATCAGTCACCTTCAATGGAAAGATAAACTTTTTGTACAGTAAATGAAGTTTTATACAGAGTGATAAAGGTTAAAGCACAAGTTTCATTAGCTGAAGGCTACATCTGCTGGGTAGTAAATATACATTTGAGTTATTTAACAACTTAACAGTTCCTATGTGTTACACACTCTTTCCATATTCAGCTATCATCTCTATATTCAATTGTAGTCACATTATTGTTGCATCAAGACTTTTCCTCATTTGTGACAAAATTGTTTGGCATTCACTGATATGTTACATATATGGATAGATATTAAACTACCGAACAGTATTTTTTTCTTGGTTTTTAATGTTTTATTTTATTTAATATCTACATGTTCTTAGTAATTTTCTATATAGCTTTTTAATACCCACCTGAATTTCTGGGATGAGAAGTTAGCATCATTTACAGACTAATGTCATCTTTCTTGGTACCACATTCCAGTTGTACTCTTTGGCCTTTTCAGGTGATTTTCAAGGAATTTAGAATTGAATTCTTTTAGTCTATGGAAGTAGATGGTTCTCATTCTACTGTAACTATCTAGGGATATCTTGTCTTGTTAAGTCCCTATGTCGGGACATACAAACTGACTCAGTGGAAACAGAATGAGCAATAATTGTGCAGTCCCCCCCCAAAAAAACTTATATCCCAAGATGTTGACTGCAGAATACGAACAATTTATTGCCAGTAGATTAAATAAAAAGTTCAGTTCAAAATTCAATGAAAGTTATCCCAATAGACAGACACCTGATAAGGTTGGAGGGAACAATACCTGAAAGGTGATAAAAAAAAAAATAAAAAATAAAAAAAAAATAATCTAATATATTTTGTGATGTGTTTATGTCTGTGTTAATGAAATCCAATAATTCTTTTATTTGTATCATAATGAAATATAAAACTTTCTTTTTTCTTGAATTAACCAAGAAACTTGTCTTGCTATGATTGATTTTCTTTGCTCAGTGACAAAAAGATTTTCAATAAATAAGTCTTAATTGAAATATTTAGAATAAGACTTTTGTTATATAGCAAGATAAAATCTGTGAAAGAATTAGAATGAATCTTGTAATTCAGCCGAAAATATACTTCTCTAAATCATAAAAAATAAAACATTTCTTTACACCAGTTTTAAGTAAACCTCTCAGTATATTTCATTAAATGCAGAAAAAAAGGTTTATTACATTACAAAAAAAAAAAAAAAAAGGCAAAGGAATAGAATGTCTATCGTTATTCTTTCAATTGCTGAACTCTTTGTGTTGCCTTTGTTTCCACAATATTTTGGCCAGTTTGTTCTACAAGCTTCTTTAGATCAACCAAATAAGTGTTTTTTTTTTGTTTTTTTAATAAAACAACTATACAAGGCTCAACCAGAGAAGTTTTCTTTTCTTTTTTTTCTACCCATGTAAGGTGATAATGAGACAGGGGGTTGCAGAGGGTACATGATAATGAGATGGTGGGGGGTGCAGAGGGTACATGATAATGAGACGGGGGTTTGCAGGGGGTACATAATAATGAGACAGGGGGGGTTGCAGAGGGTACATGATAATGAGAAGGGAGGTTACAGAGGGTACATGATAATGAGAAGACTTTAGTGAGAAGTGAGGAAACAGACAATAAAGAAAAGATTCAGAAAGACAGATGGCAATTGATGTTGCCTTTGTATTTTTAAAGATTGTAGGTGGGAGGGAAGCAAGAAATTGGAAGGGAATTCAACAGGCAACAAGTGCAAGAAAAAATTTTGTTAGAAGATACAGTTTCATCTTGCTAGTTCAAAAGTAAAAAGCTGAGATGTAGTTGCTAATCTAGTGGCGCATTTAAATTCATGTATTCAAGGCACAGAACAATTGCCGTTAAAATATTTGTAGAAAAGTTAGAGGGAAGCTATGTTAGGATGGTAAGAAAGTAAATGAAGTTGAGATGCCAGGTCAGGATCAATTACATGGCAGACCCCCATAGAGATCCTTCCCTGCCTCCCATTAGAATGTCTGATAGTCAGCT